>CM070822.1:45731070-45755374 GCA_036326025.1 Chrosomus eos
CTAACCCGGGAAACCACCTTTTACGCCAACAAAAGGAATTCCCAAAGGAACGCAAAGACAAGAAAGTAGTCTCCAGACCCTTAACTGAACTGGTGCTTTGATATAAAATGTAATAACCCAGTCTAAGAAACTATAGAAGGGTTAAATTAATGATTGCTGGTTCGTCTTATAAGTGCATATAGAAACTTGGGATTTCATCATCTCACTCTTAAAACTCATGCTTTCCTCACTCTCTTTCTTTCTGCAACTCGTATGAATGTGTGTGTGTGCGCCTGATTGTGTTAGATATTAGTTTTATGAAACTATTAGTTTTATGAAACTAACTATGAAACTAACTAACTATTTTAGTTTTATAGTTAGAATAATCAATAAAGTCTTCTTTGTATTTTAAAGATAATTGTTCTTGTGTTATGTGCTTACAAATTCAATGTCTTAAACTTCTGATCTAAGTTACCTTGCTTATATAGTGTTTCACTATAGTTTGGATATTTATATCTGTTTTAGAGCTGATAGTTACGGCCCGTTCAAATGAACGCTGGACGAGTCATTTGCTCGGCTGTTTAAGTGATTCTTTTAAGATTCCCTATAAATTAATTAATAATTTCTTTTGAGCTAAATTGACCTGTCTGACCCTAGACACACCAGACACATTACTACACCTATAAATTAATTAATAATTCCTTTTTAGCTAAATTGACTTGTCTGACCCTACACATTATTACATAGGGTTAGGTTGGGGTTATTGCAATGACCCTGTGTTGAAAGTGCTTTCAGGGGTTTTAATTCAGGGTTTAAGACTCTTGTAAACCATTTAGCCACCCATAAAAAACATGACTAGACAGTCTGTTCTAATAAATGTACTTGTATAAGATCTGCTGCTGTTCTTCACAGCCCTGTAATTGTTGCTTGCTGTTATATTTTCTAGTTTCCATGTACAGGCAATGATTGTTATTTACCCCTGATCTCTTTTGAATGAGCTCCAACAGCTGCAGACGTCTTCATATTGCCTTCAGCCTGACTTGAGTGTGTGTGAGAGAGAGGATCACTCACTGGGAAACATAAGTCACACAAACACATCAGCAGAGAAAAGTTAAAGTCAGACCATTACATTGGTAAACAATCAATCACGTTGCAGTCAGAGTGAATTAAATGTTACCTTGCTTGTGATTGTTCTCCAGCTGCTCAGCCAGATTGTTCTGGTTCATCTTCCTCAGGATCTTCACTGTGATCTTCACAGCTTCTTCTGGTCCAAAACGTGCTACCATCGTATCCACTGTGTCTAAAATATCTGCTTTCTCCATTTCAGACTTTGATATACACTTATGATCATTCTTTAAGTGCCACTTAAACTTCTTCTGTTCAGCTTCTTCCAGTTCACTCAGTGATTTCTCAAGCAAATCTTCAACTTTAACAGACGCCATCACCCTTAACAGATTCACAGCTGCAGGATAAAAAGAAAAAAGATCTGAAGTAGTTTCACTCTTAACATTTGGACCTGAGCGCTCAAATGTTATTTGGATTATGAAATGAAGCTGTGATTAGATCAGGACTCTCATCAAAACTAATCTGTTAAAGGGTTCCTATAATGCTCCTTTATGCATGGCATCTTTCTGAAACATGCTTGTAATTAGCAGAGGTGGAAAGTAACGAATTACATTTACTCGCGTTACGTAATTGATAGGGGTGTAACGATTCATTCGTTTTCTTGATGCATCGATTACAAATCCTGACGATGCATATGCATCGATCTTGAAACATGTATTTCGAATCGTGAATCGTTTATTTCAGTCAATATTCGATTTAAAATGCTAAGAATCGAATAATTTGCGATTCTATATCGATTCAGTGCTTTAAAACATATAAACATTAAATGACTACATGCGCGAATTAATGAGGCGTTGTGCGTCGTCATTTCGCGTCCTCACAGCTCTCCTTCACATACTCGCTGCACTCTTTACCGTCTTTCACTGGATTTCGCTCTCACTCGGTCCCATAGCTCTCATCTACAGATTTTTGAGCAGTCCATGTTTGAATGTCGTTAAACTGAACTGATGAAATAACTACAACATTAATTACACTGAAATAAGAGCTAGCGCGTGGTTTATCCATCAATCAGATGCGCATTAAAGTTGCATTCGTAATCGTAATCTAGTAGACACCCGGCGCGTTTTCTTTCAGAATCACAAGGAAAATGTTCAGTAGTATAAAGAGAACAAAGAGTAGCTATTCCATGAGGAAACGTTAGTTAAGGTTTAGTTGGGAAAGTTCATGTTTAGTCTCACAATAAAAGGATGTGTGTAGCCTATCCATTCTACAAAATAGTTAGCATGATGAACTACTGATACTTTTAAAGCCTTTTTAAATCTTGGTTTACATTTTTACAAATGCTAATTTATAGGCTTTGGAAATATTTTTTATAATAATAGATTCATTAAAAACTAACATGAACTAACGTTAACAATAGACAAAATGTCGTTCTTTTTTGTTTTTTTTCCCCACTCTCTGACCCCCGAAAGCAGCTGTATAATTCACACCCTGACTAAGACCCATTGGGGGAAGCATTTAAATAATCCTATGAATGCATATAAAAAATTAAGAATCGAATCGAATCGCATCGAATTTTTATGTGAATCGCATTGAATCGAATCGTTCTGAATTTGCAAAAATCGTTCTTGAATCGAATTGAAAACCTATGAATCGTGAATCGAATCGATTCGCTGCCTACCCAAAGATTCACAGCCCTAGTAATTGAGTAGTTTTTTTGTGTACTTCTACTTTTTCAAGTAGTTTTTAAAATCTGTACTTTTACTTAAGTACGTTTTGTTTGAAGTATTGTACTTCGCTACATTTGAAATCATATCCGTTACTGAGAAAAAATAATAATACAACAAGGGAGAAAAAAAAAATCACACTCCGGAAATTACTGCATTGGTTAAAGGGCGGGAGAACAAACGCGCGAGAAAGGTGATGTCGCAGACCCAGCTGAAGCTGAAAGCGAAGCGCCCTCGAATTCATATGAAGCGAATTATGGGCAGTGAGAAAATAGTTTGTAGGAAAAAAGCGTGGTTGTCCTCGAGGATAGATATCCAATTTGCAAAAAATGTGGACGCAAAGTGGCTGCAAAAGGAGGACACCATCCCTCCTGCAGATAAAGGTATGTCCCGGTATGCCCTGATTATAACTTAAGGCCGAATGAAAACGTTATGCAGAGGGAATCCCGGAATCCAGTCATGAAAATGGAATTATTCACTTAACGCAGATGTCACGTAAAACGGATGGATGGATGGAACAAAATAATGGATGGATGAATACATGGAAAGTAGAACTGTGCAATAAATCCAATCTCGACATGGTCTGTGAATATTTAAGTACAAAAATACGGCAAATATATAACCATATTTGTTCTGCTGAGCTGCGCCGCTTTGTCTACTACTCAAGTACGCGTGACGTTCATGGTGTTTTCAGCGTCTCACAAACAATTTGAGGATATGAATACATGAACATTTCCAGAGCTGCTCTGAGAGCACGCCTAATGAGCATTTTCATAATTTTATTTGAGAAAAACCATTGTCAAATACACTTTGAAACACCTTTTTACACTTTTGGTCTTCACTACAAACCGTCAAAATAAAAGTTCGGTTTTACTAGGAGACATTATGACAGAAATATATTACTATTGTAGGCATACAATAGAACGTAGCCTACTTCTCAAAATAATATTAATAACAACAATAATAATACATTTTATTTTAAACATTATTTAAAGGAATATATTTTTTGTCCATGGTTTGATTTAGTAAATCTGTTTTTGTAGCGCTTCCCCCAAAAATAAAAGGACACAAGTTTAAATTTACATTTAATTACCACCGTTTTTGATAATATACATTTGGATTAAACATAAAAAGAAACATAAATTTTCTGAATAAAATACATTTAATAGGAAAATATTATTCTAAAACTTTTTAATAAATAATTAATGTTAAAAATAAGTTGTTAATCTAATTCATTATCAATTATCGAATTTAATTGATTAGACGTTTTATTGAAATTTTAATAAACAAAACAAACAAATGGTTTCAAGTTTGTTTTAATTAAAAGCATTAATTTAACTGTCATTTTAACTGATGATAATAAGAATAACCATAATTTAATAATACAGTTTATTTAATAATTGATTAATACTGTAAACCGTGATATTTTCTGAGACGTTATCATACTGTGAAAATCTCATACCATTACAACCCCCCCCCCCATTAAAAAAGTAACTCAGTAACTTTTACTCTGAGTAAAATTTAAATGAGCTACTTTTTACTTTTACTTGAGTAGATTTTTAGACCAGTACTTTTACTTGTACTTAAGTAAAATTTCATTGAAGTAGTAGTACTTTTACTCGAGTAGAATATTTTATTACTCTTTCCACCTCTGGCGATGAGTACCCTAGAAACCATCCAGAGTACCCTAGCAAGTACCCTAGAAACTGCATAGCAACCAACCAGAATGCCCTAGCAACCAAATAGCCAACACCTTAGGAACCACCCTGAGTACCCTAGCAACCATCTTAAGTACCCTAGAAACACATAGCAACATAGTAGCAACCACCCCAAGTACTCTAGCAACCGCATAGGAACACCCTAAAATAAATCTATCTATCTTTCTGTTTTTTTTTTTCTGATAGACTGTATTGCCTCAAACTTTAAGCATTTAAAACATCTTCAAACTTTCTGGTCAGGCTCGATGTAGTTTTTAAACCTAGTTTATTATCTCATCCTGTAAATGCCCCACTCCCTCTCCATAAGAGTGAAACTATGTGGAGAATCACTAGCCATGTTTCCATCCACTTGTCAATCGAATTATCTGAAGTTCGGTAAAAAAAACGAATGCGAATAAAGCTGGTGAAAGGGTGTTTCCATCCAACGGCTTTAAAGCGGATAAAAACCTATGCGTAATGATGTCATTTGCTGTTTTGCGATCAAATTGGTATATCGAATTGATTTGAGAAATTTTAAGGTGTTTCCTTTCATTTTCGCACTGAATCGCACAACATTCAAGCAAACATTTGCGAACAAAGATTTGGTAGACAAAATGGATAGCGCTACCAACAAATGATCAATATTGCACATGTTTTATTAGTGCATAGGCTTGGGAATCGGTTCCAGGTTCCGGTTTGGAACCGGTTCCGAACGTTCCGATCCATCGGAATCGTACACGTCCACACGTTAACGATTCCACTAACGATTCCGAATGTTCCGTTCCATCCATTCCCGCGTCGCGGCATGACGTTACAGTATGCGACTGGATTTTTAAATCCCTCAAGACGTAAACGATCGAGAGTGCAGACCCGGGGAAGCAAATCTGGGCGACATCTACAGCTCCAATGACGGCATCAAAACAATGAAAGCATGGCGAAGCGGCTCTCCACGACTCTACTTTCGTCGGCGAAAAAGTTAAGAAACTCGACGCTATAAGCCCTCAGTACCGAGCCGGGCAGTTCGCACGTGACTTTTATGCAGTGTTTCCCACACATAGACTAATTCGCGGCCACAAAATCAACTCCGGCCGCCACATATTGCGTTTCGTTCATTTTTTTTAATGCTATTTAAAACACGCAGCGTATTCTTTCCGTTGTATTTCCTTTCCCCGCTCTCCCTCCGTCTCTCTATCACTCACGCGTCTCTCTCAGATACACGCATTCACACACACACACACACACACACACACACACACACACACACACACACACACACACACACACACACACACACACCGCGTCTGTCTATGAGGCGCCAGACTGGACAAAAGCGAAGCGAACTCCACGAGTGACAGTGGGCGAGAGAGAGACAGAGTGTGACTTTTATTTAAACTTATATAAACGAATATAATTTATTTTACTGGGCAGTTTAAAGCTCATAAACATATTTTGTTGTTACTTGAAGAGTGCAGTGTCAAGTGGCATCATGCAGTATTTGTACTGAAAAGGCTACTGAATAAATGTCTGTAATGTAAGGTCATTCCTATTTTATTTGTATACATTTTAATCATTAACTTTAAAAGCACACTCTTTTTATTACTAAACTAACAGTAAAGGGTAAAAAAAAAAAATGAATTCCCAAAAAATAAAAAAAGGAAAAAAAACGGAATTTGGGAAAAATAAAACGAAATTTGGGAAAAAATAAAACTGATTTCATAGGGCCCTAAATATTGCACACTTGTTTTTCATTCTCTAAAACCACTTTAAATTAGACATTCAAAGCCAACAACTCTCAAAGTCACACTGTAAGTGTTCAGCAAATGGTACAGGAATCGATATGGGAATCGATAAGGAATCGCATCGATAAGCAGACTCGACAATGGCATCGATATCGATAATTTCTTAACGATGCCCATCCCTAGTCCTGCATGTCCATTTTTGGAGACCCGCCCCCGCCCATACCCGCAAAGTTCAGCAACAGATCCGACCCGTCACCCGTGATAATGTCAAAAATAAATCCCCACCCGCCCATTATATATTCGTCCCATTACCCGACCCGTGCCCGCAATAAATCACGCACAAGCTTCATTCCAATTAAAGTGCTTTATTTTTTATCTCGCATATCTCTCTACATCACAATAGCCTCATGAATGGGCTAATGAGCGCTAAAGTGTGCTTTGTTTTGGGCCATTCATATAGGCTACCTCCAGTTCACGCGCCGGCGACTCTATATTTAGCTCTTAATTATTAAAAACAGGAAATTGGTTTATGAAAACATTGATTAAAATTAAGATACAGTTAATACAAAACGAAATTCACTTTAAAGAAATTTTTTTACAGAAAAAAAAACTTAATAAAGTGGTCAAAATCATGTCTGCCCGCAGCCCACTCCATTTGTCTCCCGATATTCGGGATCATCTTATCTTATTCATGCTTTTCGCTTTTCATGTAATCAACTTGAATTAAAAAAAAATATAGGCTATATTATTTTATTTAAACATGAATATGAAACTACATTTTTTATTTGTAGGTTTGTGGCCAAAGTACCGCGATTTCGGTTTCATTTCGCATATAGCCTATACAGCCCTTAATCTAACGGGTTATTATTTAAAAGAAAGAGCGTAGAGTTTGTATGTAGTCCTATAGATTGGCAATTTATATAGGCTACACAATACTTAGCCTACTAAACTATAATTAATATAATTTTATTGCATTTGCATTAGTTGTTTGAAGAGTAAAAACATAAATAAAAATCGGTCGGTCTTAATGCAAGTTTACAACCGGCAAGTCAGAATTAATTGGGTCGGCAAACAAGAATATTTTTAAGGATGGCCTGACTAAAACACATATTTGCATATGTGTAATGGTAATTTAGACATTAAATATTGCACATATTGTTCATCCGCTACCGCCCCGCAAGGAGTTCATTTTAGGAATGTCACAATTTTAGCCACTTTTTATGCGGGTACCCGAACCGTTGCAGGACTCTATAGTGCTTTTGTGCCAGCTCCATAGCGACATTATTTGACTATTAGCATGGTATTTCCTAGATTTTTGCTATCTAAAATAGCTGTTTTATTTTTTTGGTAAATTAAATTTAAAAAGTAGGCCTATCTCGTCTCCTCGTTTGTCCACCTGTCTTTGTTGACACCCGAAATGTGTGACAGTAGGCTAAGAGGTGCAAACAGAGCGGAAATACTGGGCGGAAATTAACATTCTTCTATGTTTTGTGGCGGGTTGCAATCATAAAATGACCTAAAACTTAATCGCAATTCATTATTTATTCGGCAAATAACGTTTCCATCAGCGTTTATCGCATAAGCCGTATATAGATCAAGATAAAATCCGATGAGATCGACCGTATTTCATTTGAGTCGATATTCATGAAATTCATTTGAGTCGATATTCATGAAATTCAGTCGAATTTTACTGTTTCCATAAGGCATTTTTCATTCAATATCCCTTAATTCGGATAAAAACGTGTGGATGGAAACATGGCTACTGTCTGTCCTCAAAAGACCCACTAAGGCCCCATCCACTGCGTTTAAAACAGAGAATTAATACGAATATGATCTTGTCAACACCAGCGTTTTAGCTGCGTATTAGAATTGATCTCCGTCCAAATTAAAACGACTGAAAACGGTGTACCCCACAATAAAGACGAAATCACTAAAGGTATGTATGGTGTGACACCCAATCAGAGAGCCGAGCGTGAGCCTCTGCGTCATCGTTTCTAAAGTCCTCCGTTTTGACCCGTCTTCACTAAAACGCCCTCCGGAGATTCAAAACGCAAAACATGGTCGGCAGCGTTTTTAAACTTCTCAGTTTTATGTCTTCGTTTTTGCCATTTTAGTCTGGACAGGAGGTGCAAACGTAGCAAACGGCCTGCGTTTCTAAACTAAAATGTAGTAGTGTGGATGAGGCCTAACTGAAGCATAATTATCTGAAATTACAGGTAAAAAGAGACAGACAGATAGACAGACAGCGCTGAAATATATAGTCAAGAGACAGATAGACAAATAGACAGACAGCACTGGTTTCTCTGAGTTTAGACCAGCGTTAGCATTCATTCGGTGCCCCAATTGCACTGGTTATGTGCGAAAACACTACATACTCACTTTCACTCATATCCAAGTCAACACTGTCATCCTTTACAAAAGCAACTTTTCATGCGAACCGTAAGCCTTTTCGACCTAAACTGCCAGTGGAATAATGCCTTATCTTTTATCAGCCTGAGAGAGTCAGGGAAGAGCAGAAGCAGGAGAAGAAGCAATGATGATAATAAAAGAGAAGGGTTTATTGAATAATCTTGTTGCGAATGTTTCAAAGCTTTGACTTTGTCTAGATGTTACACTTTGTCTAACCAGTGCAATTCTAACAAGTGTTGTTATATCAAGAGAAAAACAATGGAAATTTTATAATTAATTAATAATATTACAGTTTATAATTAATTAATAATATTACAGTATCTATCTATATCAAAATTTAAACCTTAAACTACTTTAAACTTCAAACTACTTTAAACTTCTTCAAACTTTCTGGTCTAAACTTTCTCAAGCCAACTTAAAGTTTGTCTCGACAAACTTTTTAATCTAGTTTATTATAATTATTATTATTATTGAGAATTTTCACATAGGTGAAATAAAAACATTAAATAATTTATCATATTATTTACTCTGGCTTCTTCCTTATCACAATCCAGACACTTTAATTGGAGAGTATAGATTTTCTGTAGCCATCAAAAATACATCTGATAGTCATAATCGATCTTCTCACTAAAGCTGATCGTCAGTGAATCAACGCCTGGCCTACATAAGAGCGGAAGTGTTTAAAATGTACATGTTTACTTTCCACCTCTGTATATTTCAGATTGTAAAGAATCTGTAAATTAACCTAAACTAAAAGCAGAATCCCTAGAGCTCGATATCATTATATTCCTGAAGATTAATTCCTGAAGACTTACCGTGATGTGATATTTATGCCCGTGTAAAATATTTTGTCTCTCCATCACCCTGTTTTGAGTTTGCATTCTGTGAGCGGTCCACGCCTCGTGTCTGTGTGGTTTTCTGCTTCCTGTCTCTATCTTTGACACAAGTATTGGCTAACGCATGTATCCTCTGTCCAACAGCTTTATGCTAACTGGACTCACCACCTCTCACACACTCCTCCAGGGAAAAGTGTCAGGAAATAAAAGCCGATAGACCTTTACTGCCCACAGAACATGAGCACACGTAGAGGGAGAATGACACGACCACACATAAACATGATTTTTATTAAGCCTCTAGAACCTAACGCTCCTTAGTGATTGCGCCACACAGGTTTGCTCAATGTCAAGACGCTCAGCCAGTGGGCGTTTCTTCCCATTTGAGAGTTACACAACCATTAAGATGTAAAAACTAATTCGAATGAACCAAGAGCCAGAGAAAATATTGAAAACACTCAACCTGTCACATATAGTTAAGAGACAGACAGCCAGCACTGAAATATAATGTTACGAGACGACAGCACTGTCAGGTTTCTCTGATCTCAGACCAGCGTTTGCAGCATTATGACGTTCATTCTGAGTCTGTGAGCAGGACATGATCAGAATATTAATGAAATGTAATAATTATGTAAATGCTAGATCGGATGGATTCCCAAGTCAGAAATATCAGAGATAGATTCGACCCTGGACACCGAATGGGCCTGAAGATATACTGTAAGGCCTCTATCAGCCTGAGCGTTTGACTGATAGAGTCAGGGAAGAGCAGAAGCAGGAGACTAAATGATGATAATAAAAGAGCAGAGTTTATTGAATAATCCTAGTTGTGTACGTTTCAATGCTTTGACTTCATCTAGATGTTACACTTTGTCTGACCAGTACATTTCTAACAAGTTTTTTTTTATATCAAGAGGAAAACAATAGAAAAAACTACTATTTAAAGGGGTGATGAACTGAGAAATCAAATTTTCCTTGAGCTTTTGACATCTGAGAGGTCATCATAATATAAGAATATCCTGTAAGTTTCAGAACTGAAAACGTCCTTGTTAGTCCAATAAATGCTTTTATTGACACCAGCCTCAGCAAACGACTCGTTTTTCAAAGTGGGGAACTTTGACGTCAAAGAGGATAAAACAGCACCCCCGCAGAAGATCAACGCTTACTTCAACACGGCCGGTTTAGCCCCGCCCACCGATTCGCGCATTTTACACGCATACATAGCTAAATAGCATTAGCCTACCCTGTGATGACAAACCGGATCGAGCTACTGAGCAATACAAAATATTGTGCAGTGTCTGGATGTGGAAGAAGACAGTCGCTGCATAAGCTTCCTCTGGATTCCAATAGGAGTGCATGGATAAACTTTATTTTAATTGACGTTCCACTCCAGCTGATGAGGTAAAACATTGTCCGTCTGTTCACTTCATTTCACTGAGGATTGTTTTGTAAACAAGACTGGATTTGCAGACCGATTAAGAGCAAAGAACGGTGCTGTGCCGTCTATATTGGATCTGACAGGAATGGTTTACACACAGACTCTGGGTCGAACATGTATGATATGACGGTCTTTTGGTGTAGCCTACCTACTTTTTGTTTGTTTGTTATTGCGCTGGTCCCCATAGGAATAGGCTACGCTTATTGTTATCTCTATTTTTAACTTTTGATTCTATTTTTCATTTCTAAAATTGATTTTATCTTTTGTTCTATTGGCCTATTTATAAAAAATGTTTTTATTTTTAACCCACCCACATTTTGTTCCAGTGTAAAATGGAAATGCTTGGCAATTTTATTTTATAAATATAAGCAAAACTATAGCCTATGCTGTAACACAGTTTTAGAACTAGACAAATCTCTCTTCATTAATAATAGGATATAAAATGCATTAATAGGCTAATACAAAATTTTCTAAAGTTTGTTCGGGATTTGAACCCATGTCATCTAATTGATCGAACCGTAAGTTCTACTGCTCGGCCATGATATGTTAAATGACCAAACGTTTGTTTCTCCAGTGTGTTCGTTCACATGAGCGAGAAAACGTTTTATCGTTAGCATATTGTAGACCTTTTACAGTTTTAAAAGATGACATATTATCTATATGACCAAAAATTACGGAGTAGGCTAGCCTTTTAAGTTCTTTTAGCTGTTATGAGAAAAAATTTATTCAAGTGAAAGCGCCACCGCTTGTCGAACTCTAGTTCAACATGCCAGAATAAAACCCAATTTTAGAACAATGCGTAGCGCCACTCGGTGTGCCAAAACACTTAATTATAAACATCAATATTTCGTTCAAAAACATCTCAAAACGCTTTGTGACATTTTGAAAAGCCGTGAATGTATTAAGGCCACTGGAACCAGGATCGTAGGCTAACGCGCTGCATGTTATCTCTCAATGCCGGAGCAGAAGCGCCGGTTCAGATTGTATTGTTTGTTGTATAAACGTGCGTGTTGCATATTTTTAAAAATATATAATATATTTTATATGGTCTATTGGTGAATTAGGCTATACACTGTTAAAAAAATCCGTAAATTTAGGGGTCCCTTTACCGTGGATTTGCTACGGATTCGCTCCGTTTTGCGAAATACGGAAAGTTTGCTGTTGCGCAAGGCAGTATGGGTAGAATTTTCTCCCCCAGCCAGAATTTGCAATGACGACGCCATTACACTCAGTGCCAGCCTGAAGTTCTGCGAGTCACATGGAAATTTGGAAACAGGTTGGTTGTGTGTCTAATGAGAATAGGAATGAAGTGCCACCTCTCAAACAAAATATATTGAGTTAACTTAAACACATGATAAGCACGTTTTCTGTTCATTTACGTCTGCATGGCGGGCGTTATGTTCTGACACCCCTCGCGAGACAGTCGCCTTTCCCCCCATGAAATGTAGGACAAATTATTAACTTAGTTGGTTAATTTTGTCTCAACGGTTTCTAGGTTTTTAGCAGCATTCCAATCGGAGCTATAACGTTAGCTACAGGCCAGGGTAGTGTGGCTCGCAGCTGAGCACCTTTGCTGCTAGCTGTGTTATCATTACAGTTTTTCTCGATTGCTTAAACACGTTTCTTGAAACTATGCCTCATATTCTCAAAACAGTAAACACAAATCCATAACGTCTCACCCAGTTTCCCAAACAACCTATTTTCAGGTCAAAATGAAGCTCTACACTCAAAACCATTCACTCTTGCTGAAAAACCAAACTTTGCCCTCAGACAGGACACACAAGCCCTCAAAATAACACACACTGCAACATAGTCTAACACACTGGTGCAATAAATTCAAAACAACATTTCCAAAACTGGTAAGTTATGTTACTTGTGGTTCCCCTCCTCACAAACCTTTTCACATGATGAACAAAAGACACAACCAATGGATACATTGGCACATTTTTATTCATTCATGTACTACACAGTACAACACAAAAAAAGAAGAAAAAAAAAAGAAGATTATTCCGCCTCAGCCTCCTGTCTTTGGTCTGGGTCAGGCCAGAGAATCTCATCCACATCACAGGCTATATTAGCCCTAGCCAGGCAGCGGGGGTAAAATCCTCTTGCATGCCTGATCCACCCCTGGCACGCATCTACTGATACATCTAGGCAGGCTTCTTCCATGGCCTGGAGGAGGTGAACACGCATATAAGGTTCTCGATCATACACTTTCCACCGCCATGCCGAAAAAAACTCCTCTATTGGGTTTAGAAAGGGAGAGTATGCAGGCAGAAAGATGTTTGAAAATCTCGGGTTATTGGTAAACCAGTCACGAACCAGAGCAGCACGATGGAAGCTGACGTTATCCCAAACAACAACGTAGTGAGGGTGCTCTGGTTGTGCTGGTTCCCTGTGGTCCAACTGTAACATATGCTCTCTTAGACCGTCAAGGAAAGCAAGGAGGAGCATAGTGTTATAGGGTCCTAAAATGGCATGGCGGTGGAGTACCCCTCGTTGGCTGATGGCTGCGCACATAGTGACATTCCCTCCGCGCTGACCAGGGACATTTACAATAGCCCGATGGCCAATTATGTTCCTCCCCCTTCTCCTTCTTTTGGTCAGGTTAAAACCAGCCTCATCCACAAAGATAATTTCATGGGGAACAGGCCAGCCTTCAATCTCAAAGATTCTCTGCAAAACACATGAAACACCGTAGAGTAAATCACTATGCTGAAGCACAGTTCAAGAGGGCACAAATGGCAGCATAAACTGCTATACTCTGATGGTACACAATACTTCATGCGATATCAAAATTCATACCTGAACATATTCCACTCGTTGGTCTTTCACTCTTTCAGAGTTTCGTTCAAAAGGGACACGGTATACCTGAGTTCATCCGGAACCGGTGCTTTCGGAGGATGCGGTCAATTGTGGAGAGGCTGATGGCATTTATTCCTCGAAAATGATTATTATCCTCAATCACTCTCCTTTGAATCTCTCGCAGGCGGATTACATTATTGGCAATGACCATGTTTACAAGCTCCCTCTCTTGCTCCTCCGACAAAAGCCTTAGCCTGCCTCCACCAGGTGGTCGTCTCTGTGTCCTAAAAAAATAGAAGCACTCATTACTGTAACTCTCACACATCCTTTTTACAGGAAAAAATGGAAACATACTGAAACTATCTGTATGCGAGGCAATTTGATGCATTTCTTTATTACAGTAAAGTACATATTCAAAGTGCAACAGTAGATGTGATGTCAAAGCACAGAGTACAGCACAAGTTACTGTACAGAGCAGTCTTACTGTAAGTACACCTACCTGTTTTCCTCCCTGAAAGTTCTGATGATGGAGGCGACGGTGAAGCGACTCAAATTAGGCTGTACTCGTTGCCCAGCCTCCCTCATAGTCATGCCATGGACAAGGACATGATCAACTAAAGTGGCTCTAATTTCATCCGAGACTGCTTGTCTCCTTGCCCTTCCTCCTCCTCCTCCACCACCACCTCCACCTCGTCTACCTCGTCCTTCACCACGTCCTCCTCTTCCTCTTCTTCCTCCTCCTCTCCCTCCTTCACCATGTCCTCTTCCTCTCCCTCCTCCTTCACCACGTCCTCCTCCTCCACCACGTTCTATTCCTCCTCCTTCACCACGTCCTCTTCCTCTCCCTCCTCCTTCACCACGTCCTCCTCTTCCTCTTCTTCCTCCTCTCCCTCCTCCTTCACCACGTCCTCTTCCTCGTCCTTCACCACGTCCTCCTCCTCCTCCACCACGTTCTATTCCTCCTCCTCCACCACGTTCTATTCCTCCTCCTTCACCACGTCCTCTTCCTCGTCCTTCACCACGTCCTCTTCCTCGTCCTTCACCACGTCCTCTTCCTCGTCCTTCACCACGTCCTCTGCCGCTCCCTCCTCGACCTCTTTCTTCATTTCTTTGTGGATCCATTGTTCCAAAACTCAAATGAACTGACTCTGGCACTTTTATGTATCTTGAAAGTTCTGATTGATGTGTGTTAAATTGTGACTCTTAGTGTTTTCACCTGGGTAATTGAGTGCTAATTGAGCTGAAACTATGCTGACTTGAGTGAACAATATTGAATGCTAGTGCTTTCTAAATGACCACATGGTCTAGGCAATGAAATATTAAGGGATTTGTGTGTAGAGTTTTGCAGTGACAGTTCAACAATTCTGACTCATGTGTCAAACCAGGGAATAGTGTTTATAGTTCAGTGAAATGGGTGTGCTTTTTGATAAATGGCATTGTGGTTTTGAAATTTTAGTTCAAAAACCTGGTTATAGTGTTTAAGCAATTGAGAAAAACTGTAACATGTCGGCTGCGCTTCCTAAGTACCGGTTAAGTTACGTCAAAAGCCCATTTTGTTCCCCCCTCGTACATTAAATTGGTCTCGATAGGCAGTTGGTAGTCGTGTGTGTTTCATGTCGACATCTGAATGTGTGCGTTTCGCGTAATTTTGAAGGCGAACGCGAGTGGACGTTTGCTGCTAGCTGCGTTAGCAATAGCCCGCCGCCTGCACTTCGTAAGTACGTCACTCAAAAGCCATTTTTTTTTTCTCGTACATGACATTTGGTCTCGATAGTCAGTTGGTAGCCGTGTGTGTTTCATGGTAACATTTGAATGTGTGCGTTTTGCGTTATTTTGAAGCGTGGGTGGACGACGGCCCGTTTGCCCAGCTAAAGTTAGCCCATAAGTTGGGCGCGCGCATGTGTATGTGTAAATTAGCCACGTGTGTGTGTATTGTTATAGCTCGCTGTGTTACGTTACCATACAACTGAAAATGGCAATAATTAAAAGGGGTGATGATTAAGTAGAATCAGATTTCCCCCGTGCATTATAAGACTTTCCATTCCCTAAAGTGAAAAAGCAGTGAGGAAAACATTGCAGCCCAAAGAGAGTGGCCCATGCAGCCCAAAGCAGATTGCTTATTTGAAGGTATCTGAAAAGTGAATGTGCTTCACTGTGCTGATCTGAATTTATTGTTTTCATATTGATTCTGTCTATGCTTCACTTGGCAAATTCAATCTCTTAAACATGTTGACTTGTAACATTTGTGGCTTTAACGCGCCGGTCTTCGACTGATTACTTGAAACACTGCCGAACACACAGAAATAATAATAATGTATTTTTTTTATGTGGCCATAGGGATTGCAGAAGGAAGCTTAACACATACAGTAGCCTTGCTGTGCATATGTCACGAGCACATGTAGACAGTAGGAGCACACAAACATGGAACCGCAATGTGTCTGTACAGTTAAAGTGCTCGTTTAATTTTTGCAGCAGTGAATATGCTGATCTTAAAACTTTAAAGTGTCATTTGAGTGGTCACATAGATGAGGGTTTGACTGTAACATGTCCCTTTGATGGATGCTCTAAGACATTCAATGTAAAGTCATCCTTTTTAACGCATCTTTCCAGATACCATAAAGGGTGGGATGTTACCAAGATAGCCCCAGTTCATATATGTGAACTAACAGAACGGTCTTTCCAAGGTGAAGGATCACATGTAGAACTTGAAGAACCTGAAAGTTTTCACATTGATGCAGAACAAAGTGATAATTTCTGCAGTGATCAAGTGAAAGACAACTTCACAGAGAGTCTTGCTCAGTTTTACTTGGGTTTACAGGCAAAATATTTGGTCCCAGCCTCCACAATAACAGCAATAGCAAATGAAATGAGAACTATAAGTGATATTCAACAGGAATATACTGTGAATGCACTAGCCCGTGAACTGGGGCAGTATGGTGTTCCAAATGAGACTGTAACATCTCTTGGGAATAATGTATACGAGCAGAGCCCTATGCACAAGGCATTACATGAAAAGGGTCATTTAACTACGCAACACAAGAGGCTGAAATATTACAAGTTACACTATGACTATGTTGAACCTGTTGAAGTCTTTCTTGGACGCAATCGCAGTGGCCAGATGAGGCACTATCATTACATCCCAATACTGGAAACCCTCAAAGTAATTCTGAAACAGCAAGGTTTAGATCAGCACAGTCCTCCTAGTTCAAATTCTGAAGATGATGTACTCTGTGATGTCACTGATGGGTGGGCCATCAAATCCAATGCCATGTTTTCCTCAGACCCAGACAGTTTAAAGGTAATGCTCTTTCAGGATGCTTTTGAGGTGGCTAATCCACTCGAATCTACCAAGACAAAGCATAAAGTATTGGCTGTCTACTTCACACTTGGAAATTTTCATCCACACCAACGATCAACTGTTGATCAGATACAGTTGGCATTACTCTGTGTAGAGAAAGATTGCAAATACTTTGGAATGGACAAGATTTTTAATAAGCTAGTGTCAGACTTGTGTGAGCTGGAGGAAAGGGGCATATCTTTCAATGGAAAGATATATAAAGGCACTGTTGCGTGTATAATGGGAGATAATCTGGGCTCCCACATGATTGGTGGCTTTACAGAAAATTTCAGCACAGCTCAATATTTCTGCAGGTACTGTTTGGCAACAAAAAGTGAATTTCAGTCGAACCCTCTCACAGTTTTCACTCATAGAAATCCAGCTGATCATAATGAGACTGTGCGGTTTCTGGAAAGTAATGATGAAGTACACAATCATCACGGTGTTAAATGTGACAGTGTTTTCAACAAACTGTCCAACTTTCATGTGTGTCAGCCAGGCTTACCAGCTTGTTTAGCTCATGATCTGTTTGAGGGGGTAGTAGATTATGATTTGGCATTGTTTTTGCAGTTCTTAATCAGAACACAAAAGTGGTTCAGTTATGAGGTTCTTAATGAAAGAATCAAATCATTTTCTGGTGAAAGCAGCGACAAGCTAAACAGTATTCCCACTACAGGAGCAAGGCTTGGAGGGCATGCAGCCCAAAACAGGTGGCTTTTGAGATTCTTGCCTGTTTTGCTGCATGACACAATTGAAGATGCTGATAATGAAGTATGGGGACTGGTACTACTTCTGAGGGAGCTTGTTGAATTTGTATGTGCACCTCGGCTCTCAGAGTCGCAGATTGCTTTCATGAAGGGACTGATTGAACTGTATGTAGAATTGAGGCAAGAGTTATTTCCAAGAGTTCAACTTAGACCGAAACACCACTATCTCCTTCACTATGCACACCTGACTTTACAATTTGGCCCACTCATATATACTTGGACAATGCGCTTTGAATCAAAACATTCTTATTTTAAAAGGTGCATCAGGGCAAGTAAGAACTTCATAAATGTAACCAAGTCTCTGGCTGAACGGCACCAGTTGCTTCAGGCTTATCAGTCTTGTGGTACCTTGTTTAGTCCCCAGGTTCATGTCTCAGACTCAACACGGTTCTATCCAGAGCTCTATGACCAGAACATAAAGACAGTGGTTGAAGAATTTGATTTGAACTCAAGTAACTCAGTTGTCACAGAGACAGTGCAGGTTAAAGGCACTACATATGCAAATGGAATGCTGGTCTTACTGAGCTATGCCAAAGGACAACTGCAGTTAGGACAAATAGCAAGCATTTTTGTAAAAAATGAAACTTCTGTCCTACTTTTGCTTCGAGGGAAAACTGCCAGCTGGGTACCTGAGCTTGGACTCTATGAACTTGATGAAAATGCTTTTGACCTGTACAGTTGCCATGATTTGAACAAACTTGATGATTATCATCCACTTTATTCTTACCAGACAGGTACTCGGTGGCTCATTCCTCTTAAACACACACCAACATGGAACTTGTGAAAAACTATGTCAAGAAAGCAATGCCATCGCTCAGTAGCGATCAGATGGATACACTCATGGCTAAACTGGAGGAATTAGGAGTTCTCTCTGTAGATGACCTGAGCCTTGTGGACCCGGAGGACATTAAAGACACTCTGCCATTCATTCAGTGCAAAAGATTTGTCAGAGCTGTCAAAGCATTGGAAGCAGGTGAGTTTTTGCCCCTCTGTTTTAATGCAAGTTTTCTGAGACTACAAAGGTTTATTAAAAAAAAGGTTGCCATCAGCTGTACATGGCAATAACTACCCTATAATTGGTTTTCGTAATTAGGTCCATTTGTATTCCTGGTGGACCCAAACTGGACATTGAGGACCAATGTATTAATTGATTCGTAACAATCGTGATGTGTTTAATTTATGGAGATGTGTGTCATGTCATCCATAGATTCACAAGCTCCACCGGAGTTCACCAGGCCTGGCCCCTCATCAACACCTGAGCCACAGAGGTTTCAGCTGCCCTCAACACCACCTGAGACAGCTGACTCCCCATCCCAAGACACATATTCTGTACCATGGCACAAATTTCCCTCAAAAGTCATGGATGAGTTGCGTGAAAAGAAGTACATAATGGGGAAAGACAGACGAGAGATGGTTCGGATCGTCGCTGAAGATTACCTCCATAAACACCCAGGAAGACCTGGTAGACAAAAGCTGAGGGAACTCGCGAATATGATTGTAGGACAATATCCTGCCTCCTTCAAGCTGACAGAGCCGTTTGGAAACAAACCTTTTGCAAAAGATGGTTCGAAACTGTCTTTCGTCAGCTGGAACACAGAATTGAAAATATGAAGAGGCTACAAAGCTCACTGAAGAGCCGAGCAGGGGGTGAAAATCCAACAAAGAAAAGGCCCAGGAATTCAGATCTGTATGGATGTGTGGCGTGGGATCCAATCATTGAGGGGACTGTGTGTAGAGAAGACCTGCTGTCTAAACGAGATGATTTGAAACGTGCCTTTCAAACCCGTGATCTTCAGGTGGGTCTGCAATCATCCATTATTTTCTTGTGTTGTAAGGACACGTGAAATTGTAGGACACATTGTGAAATTGTAGATCGTCTGACATCACTACGCCCATAGTCTATTGAAATTGATACCCTGTTTTATTATTTTAATTGGTTAGTTTGACTAACTGTTCGACTGTTTGACTAACTGCCTCATATCTTTAGGACTCATCTGTTCGAAAATTGATGACTGAAACATATCCTATTCAGCGTGAAATGCTCAACGATGCTGATACCCCTATTGGCGTTGTAAAGGACGAGTGGCCGTTCCTGTTTGAAGTTCCTCACCTGTTTGATCATGCATCTAAACTCCTTGGCTTCTCTGTACAAAACAAGCTGGCACAGGTGTGTTGTTACTGTTATTATTATAATTGTGCTGTGCTGCTCCATATGGAGAGGATTTTGTCTTTATTAATCAATCAAAAAAATATTTGCAACCAAAAAGAGAGTTGAGACCAAAAAAGATAAACTGGCAACCGATCAAATAGAATAAATTGGATGAACAATCAAATAGAATAGATTTGAGACCAAAAATCAGGAAGTGGCAACCAAAAAAGCAAAACATTTGAGATCCAAAAAGAACAGAACAGGTTGCAAATTAAAAAATAATAATAGTTTTTTTTTTTTTTTCAAAATTCTCTCCATAGCTGCATTTTTTTGGAGGCCAAACGAAAATGACTGTTAGTCTTATGTACCTGTAAAAAATTAACACCTTGAACCTTGAACAGGAACTTTCCAAAAAAGAAAAGGGGATCAATGACTTCCTTGACTCCAAAGGGATGAAGACGGGCGAAGGTCCAATACAGCTCATCTGTGGCATTGCAAATTACTTCAAGGAAGACTCTTATAAACTCTTCGACAAAAAAGAGGTAGATGTTGTTAATTTTAAACTGTGTGCAAGATAATTATTTGCATCCAGTGGTGAACCAAGTAACCAATCACAGTATTAAGTATAGATTCCCCTAATTGTGCTGCTGATATTCTCTATAAACTCTCTCTCTATAAACTATTTACATTAATGTCTGTGCTTAATGGCTACCTCTGTCTGATGAAGACACTAGTAGCAGATAGTCAATTTGCCAGCAGGTTTGTGTGCACTGAAAACATTAATTCATGTGTCATGTCTGTCACCAAAACAGATCTCTGCAGATCCTGAAGTCGAACTCCCAGTGACCCCTTGCATCCTAGTCAGAGGTTTGTAGTGAAATATTTTTTGTATCTCAGCGAGCTGTTTTATAAGCTGTTGTTTTGTGGTATTTATTAAAGAAATGTTTTGCTTGCCTTAAAATATAGGATTATTTTTTTAGTACATGGTGCTCAGAATTTTTTTTTTTATCTGTGTTTAAGGTGACCAGCAATTCAAGATTGCTCTTGATGGGTTACTTGTCAATGACCACATCACCTCTCCCATTGTGGCCTTGAGCTACGTCTTCTCCATGTTTTATGTCTGCAACGTTCAATACCCACCGGAGATGGCTTTTACTCTTGAATTCATGCAAAGGTAAGCACTCATTGTTTGGAAATACTTTGTAAATGTGACTTGCCGTTTCTTTCTGCACCCGACCTGCTTTTTGTCAATCTACACCAAACCCCTTTGTCTGAGATGTACAAGCTCAAAATGTGTCGCCACATGCTGTGAGCTTTTAGATCAGCTGTTATTGGCTTATGATCCCCCTGAATATGGATTTGTTCGTAGATTTCGTTGCTCCCAGTTGAAGACTATTGTTGGAATAAATGTCATATTTTTTAAAATGGCAGGTAACATGCTTTTTGCTTTACATAGTGTCCTAAGTCAATAAAAAAACAAAACAAACATAACATGATTCTAGTTGAGAAATGGAGAAAAAACATATTTTTCTTAGAAATAGAATGGTTTCCTGACACAAAATTCGTTTGAGCTATCTCTTTAAAACCATTAGCACCTGAGACCAGGTTATGTAAATGGTGGTGGTCAAAGCTTTTCATGTCAAAGACACACAAACTGAAATGTATTTGGCTGCAGACTCCAACCTCAAAATATGTTGTTCCAGGGACCCCCTCCAGAAGCAAAGACTAAACATATTCATTTAAAAAAATAATACATGCTGGATTCATGCCCAAATGTTAATTTTTTGATGTGTAACATGCACTGAATGTCACTGTGTTCAAATGTGCTGTTACACCTTTTGATAGGATGATGTCAACTGTGTTTTCTATCCCCTTCTGTGTTCTGTGCATTTATAATATCCCTGCACACATGTTGAGGATGCATGCTGTCATGTGTTGGTGATAAGCAGACTTCTCGCCCTTGCAAACATTTCTGTATATGCGCAGTGTGAATGCATGTGTCTTGAAAAGACAAAGGTAGAGATAAGCTTAGCCACTGGCAACAGCACCACAACAACATTGGGTACTAGACAGATGGTCAACTAGAATGATAGAGAGGTTCACACAGGGGCATATTGAAGAAAACAAATGTATGATTTTATTGAACTGCTCCACTCCTGTCAAGCCACACTACACGTGCAAACTTTGTCTCACTATTAATATTATTTTTTTCTCAGAGTTTTCTTTGGGATCAATCCTGAGCGAGGCTCCAAGGCAGAGAAGAAGGGGAAGAAACGGCACTTCATTCCTCCACAGGTGTGCAAGCTGGTTTCTCAGCTGAAGGAATTTGAATGCAATCAGAAGGAATCTGAGTGGGCCATTTGAGCTGTTCTCAAAGCTCAGAAAATATCTTTTTGGACTGAATGCACCACACACACACACACACACACACACACACACACACACACACACACACACACACACACACACACAACACACACACACACACGGCTTGGGAGTAGAAATACAGATTTTTACTGTATTATGTGAGTTCAGATGTTTTAACTGGATGCCCACAACACACATGTTGCAGTTTCAAATCCCCCATGTTAAGGGGGATTCCAGGTAGAGCTTTGCCTGTCAATGTGGAGTTGGAGGGTAAGTTTTACGTTTTATTTTTTGCAGAAATCTATTTATGGCATGTTGCACATGTTATTGCTGCACAGATGTTTTATAGAAAATGTGGAGTTGGAGGTGTAAGTTTTAAGTTTATTTTTTGCAGAAATCTATTTATGCATGTTGCAATGTATTGCTGCACGTTTTTTAGAATGAGTTGGAGTGTAGTTTGTTTATTTTTGCAGAATTTGGCATTTGCACATGTATTGCTGCCAGATGTTATAGAAAAGTTGTATAATGTAATACTTCTAATGTTCTATTTGTTTTTTGTAGAAAGGTCAGACACTAGTTGCAGAGCTCTGCCTGTCGGTGTGATATGTGGAGTTGGAGGTGTAGGTTTCTGCATCCTCCTGGAGGGGGCTCCTCATTTTGCACTGACAGGTGAGACAGCAACAGCAATACTGGCAGTTTTATTATCTTATTTTGCCAATGTCTTTAACAAATCCATTTGTTATTAATGCCTGTCAGCCTGTGGGTGCTAAAAAGTTGCTAGATTTGGCAGCTCCCTGTTAAAGAACATGGCGGTAGTTCTTTGAGAGAACAGCTGGTTTATGTAAAATTTACATATTAATGTAATTAATGTAAAATTGCTCTGAATGTGAAGGTGATGTTCTGAATGTTTTAATTGTTGTAATGTAAATATTGCAATTCATTCACCACAAAAAGTGCAATCACTTTAAAGCACTGGCAGCTGTTAAAGGAAATAAATAATTGTTGTGATTCTAGATTTGTGCTTTATTGATGATAAACGGTAGGCTATAGAGAACTGTACGATTTTAGGATGACTGAAGTGTCCGTAAATGGTACGGATTGAGTACTTTAATAATACGGAATATTCCATTTTAGGTTTGATGGAAGTGTGCGTAAATAGTAAAGAAAAAGTCAGGTAAATCTACGGAAATATCTGTTATAGGGTTTACGGAATTGTCCGTACAATAATGCAAAAATTTACTGAAAATACAGAATTTTCCTTTTTATGTTTGACGGAAATGTCCGTCAATGGTACAGAAAAAATCATATAAATCTACGGAAATATCCGTTTTTAGGTTTACGGAAGTGCCCGTACAATAACGGAAAAAGTGCTGGTAATTAATTACCAGCACTTTTCCCGTTTTTTAACGGAAATTTTTTTAACAGTGTAGCATTGATTACTGTGGAGGGGGGAAATCCCCCACCAGCAAATCGCACCTTGTTACACAACCATGTTTTTAAACACTCTTTAGCATATGGAACCCAATAAAGTTTTTTTTTTCTATTTTTTTTTTAACAGAACTGCTTTTGAAATTACGATTGGAATTATTATACAAATTTATATAAATTCAGTCAATCTGTTGGATAATATTTGTTCCTTTGTGTAAAATGGAAATTGTATTTTATAAATAGCCCGTGTTTATTCGGGATTCGAACCCGTGTCATCTAAATTATAGAAAGCACTTAAGATCTACCACTTGACCACAACTTTTCTCACTGAGAATTGCCCAGAACTTCGGTTGTTCATCAGTCAGTCTGCGCGCACACGAGAGAAGCGCTCTTCAATCCTCTCATTCATCAATAGTTAAGTGTTATTGCACCTAATTTATTTCCACTGACTGTGAGAGAGGCCTATTTTAACTTTTGATTCATAAAATGTTCTGCTCTAAAAGTTTATGTTCTGTTTAAATGTACTTTTACTTAATTAAGTTTTGCTTTCGTTAAATTTAACCGAAT
>CM070822.1:45755474-45781431 GCA_036326025.1 Chrosomus eos
TGCATAATTGACAGTGAGTTGACAGTAAATCTGCATCCTAACTCAAACTAAGGCCACGTCCACACGAAGCCGGTGCGTTCCCTATCCGATCTTTTTTTTCCCTCGTTCTAAAAAAAAAAATCCGTAAACACGGCGTCGTCTCAAGAAATATCTGCGTCCACACGAAACCACTGAAACCGACTGAAACCGATGTAGTATATATGCCAGACCAGTACGAGACGCTGTAATTCTGACACAGATACACTAAAAACAGAGAAGACTTGCGCATAAACCTTGCGCGCTGTATACAATAATATACCGTAATATTAGGCACAGTAACTTCTTTTCTTTTCTTTTTTTTTTACCAAGAACTTTATTGAACAATATGAAAAACTATAAATGGTACAAAATAATGATGAGTCACGATAGTCGATTAGTTAGCAGACGCATAAAGCTTGTAACCTGACTCCACCAGATGGATTTGCTCCGCATATCCATCTGGAAACCTTCCGTTGAAGTAGTTTTGGTAAGGGGCGAAAATACTGGTTAGCTGATTGGCCTATGTTGGTGATAGACGGGCCAAATCAACCAATCAGATCAACGAAGTATGAGAGCGACGACGAAAACACAACCACAAGCCAGGCTACTCTTGCTGCTGCAGGTAAAGGCTCGTTAGCTCTGTAATTCCGATAAAACTTGCTCGATAGCGACACTGATGCTAGTTTCATCCGCTGAAGCCGCCATGTTCTTAAGACTGAACTGTCGCGCTTCTCGTTGCGTCACACCCAGGGTTCGAATTATGATTTCATCTTTGTGGGGGTCTCTTTAAAAAAAGCAAAAAAAAAAAAGTAACCCATGAGCAGGCGTGGTGTATGTGATAAATAAATAGCTAAATACTGCACACTTCATTATTTTGAGTTCAACGTACGTTTATTAATACAGGAATAGAGAATATTTGGGTGTAGTTTGTTACCTCGAGGGGGTCTGGGGGCATGCCCCCCCAGGAAGAAAATTTTGTACATTTTAAAAGATAAATTCATTAATCTGGTGCACTTTGAGTCACCCAAATCCGCTGTTAAAAATAATCCAACTGCCCAAACATATGATATTCTTTGATTTAGATCTGCATCTGATCATCATTACAATTTTTTAAATTCTCAATGTTAAGCATATGGTAAAATATCACACTGAAGTGGGCTGATTTAAAATTAACATTTATTAAAATTAAAAGTTATTCTTTGGCCAAAATTACATTTCCTTAATACCCTAAACAGAGGTTTTTTACTCCCTTCAAAGTTAAATTGACAATGTTTCTTTACATCATTGGCAAACACTCTTATCAGAATATTTTTTTTTACCTTTAAAAAAAGGCATTTTCCACTCTAATTTTATGTAGCCTATGCTCCATCTTTCTTTTAAAATATTCCTTAATTTGATCAATACATTAAATAAGAATAATAAGACAGTAGGCTGTTACCAATCAAATTAAATAATTTACATTGAAAAATTACAATTGTAGTAGCCCAAATGCCCTGATATGTTTTCCTTGATTGATTTTCTCTAAAGAGAATTACGTTGTTGAAAACGAAAGTAAAAGAGTGACGCTCATTGCGTTTTACCATGATGAGAGTTCCGTGTCTTTATTAAAATCAACACATTATAGGCCTAATGATTTATCTGTCATCCATCCTCGATTAATTTGAATGTAGGCTAATTTTTTTATTATTTGGCTCGCCCGACCCGCGCAGCACTATCGGCAATATGCGATATATTTGTGATATATTTCGCGCGTTGGCTGCAGTGTTGGCACGCGCGAAAGCACTTTTGAATTTAGCAGTTGATCACGTGATGCACTGACTGTTCTAATCACACCGCTGGTGAACGTACGTGCGAAAGGGTTAACAAATATGCCTCGATTATTGAAGGAAAAAGTGCTTTATATGTAATTTAAAATGATGGTGCTGATGATTTTTAGAGCCCCCACAGGTGTAGGATTTTACTGCTTTCATGGGAGCTCATCCTCTCTCTATGGGAGCTCAGCTCCCACTGGCTCCCACGTAATTCGAACCATGGTCACACCTCAACCCGCCTCAAAGCCAACGCTGATTGGACGTTCGTTTGGTAAACTGCTCCCAAATTTTCTTTAACGGAAAGTATCCAGACTGATCTGCGAGTGAAACCTTGAAAGCTCGCGAGATCAGGATGGTCTCGCGAGGCTATAAAGCTTGCCACAAAGAACCGGCAAATAGCCTATTCATTATTATGAATGTGTCAAATATAGCAAGGAGACATTTTAATTGTTTATTAATAAACTAGTGTTTTGTGTGACGATGCTGACTCGCCACCTTCGCAGTGTTGTGAAGGTGCCATAGAGAAATGCACACTTCATACGGATTGTCTGTTTCTTTTCGTTTTGAATTGTTTTGTTTAAAAGTAGACATTTCAAGCATTAGATATATTTCTGAGTTTCTGTTTGTTTATGAGAAGCTCCAGTTCTCGTGCGATGCAAGTTATATTGCGGCAGCGCCTCCATGATTATGCTATTGTCTGCTATTTGCTCTTATTTATTAAATCAAATAATTTAATGAAACATTGATTAAAATTAAGATACCATTTTTACAAAACGAAATTCACTTTAAAGAAAGGCTTTATACAAAACAAAACTTAATGAAGTGGTCAAAATGATGTCTCGATATTGCGCATCTTACTCACGCTGTTCAATTTTCATATATGGCCTAATCAACATAGCCTATATGAAATGGAAAAAATAACATTATTTTAACATAAATATGAAACTAACTTTTCTTTAATGGCTACAACATAGGCCTACAGTACAGAGAGATGTAATGTCGGAGGAACGCCGTGTCACCGGTGAGCATGAGGGGCAGAGGTGCGTTTTTTGAATAATAGGCTAATCAAATAATTCCCAGCGATCGTCGAATATTATTTATGCTTGACATGCCCATCCCTACAAAATACGAAATGTCTTAATCAGACAAAATGCAAGCATCATAGCATAAGAACGAAATATAAATAAATAGCCTAAATAAATAAAATAAAAATACATTAAAGTAGGCCTAAATAATTAATAAATAAATAAATAAATAAAAGAGGCTCAGTATCTTCTGAAGCATGAACTCAAGCAAGTAGTCGCAGTTGTTGCTGCTGTTATGGCTACTGGTTTAGCATGTCTGACTAGTCGACACGTGGGGTGATGACATCATCGTATATACGGAAAATATACGGATTGGCCGTCCACACGAAACCGCAAGGGCGTCGTTTTCAGATTTATCCACTTTGGGAGCCGGTTTCAAAAAATAGCGGTTTCACTCTCCCAAAACGCCGGATCCGTGTGGACGAAACGGCAATACGATAAAAAATTTATACGTATACAGCGAAACGCGTCTTCGTGTGGACGGGCCCTAATACTACTACTATGTTAAATTTATGTTCATTAACAAAACCAGTAACATCTGTTTAAAAAAAAATATTTAACGACCACATTTTTATTTTGTAAAATGTAATATTCTGACTGTTTGAGTTTTATTAAAATGAACCATTGGTCATCCAGTATCATGCATTTAGATAATGATAACCACAGATTAAACCAGGCATAGCCCATATATAACTTAGCACCTCACTATCATGGCAAAATGTAACTTTATGGTTTCTATGGTATTTGTATGAAAAATAGTAGCCTAATAGTTAAATACATTATTAAATACTGTAATTATATTCCATTAGTCATTTAATACATTGTCTACATTAATAATATAATACAATTCAATATGTAGCACATTTCATGGTGCAGTTAATTTTACTATAGGCTAACGTTACAGTAAATCCATGGTAGGCTAAATGGATTCAGTATCAATTCAGATTCTGACTGTATCGTTGCTCACAGTGTTTCTCCTGTTTGTCAGCGCTGTTTAATCTGCCTTTAAACTGAGACATTTGTGTTCTTCGCTGAACTCAAGCGCTTCTCACTGGAGCTCGTGAGCGAGACGATCAGAGTAAACGCTGCTCTAGTGAGCTCGCGCTGCTGTTTGGACTTTGAGCCGAGCGGATAAATGATCCATGTGGCGCGCATCGCGCGGTTTTAATGAGTTTCGTTCCGCTTTTGGCGCATACACATTATCGAACATTTCTCGACCTCTTGATATCGTTTTATCGAGAAAAATTATATCGCGATAATTAGCGTTATCGTTTTATCGCCCAGCCCTATGTGAAGTCTCCGGGTCGGATTTACCGCGAAATCCAACGGATGTGACGTGCATGCGCGCTCCCGAGCCCCTCTCCTTATATACAGTCTATTGTAGACGGTCAGGGAGTTACGTCCGGTTAAAGGCGCATGTTTTTCGGCTTATATCTCGGTCAATCTTTGATCAATATTCCCAAGACTTGAATCGTTCGTAGTGCTGGACGGGGCCTTCCGAACGAGCCCACCCCCGAGGTCCAACTCGCCCGGCTCCCCGAGTTATAGCCGTTCGAAATCGGGGGTCCCAGCGTTCGGGCAAGGGTCCCCCTGGGACCTCCTCGCCCGAATTTGAGCTCTCTGGGTCTTTGCGTTCTAGAGATACGAGCAATTTCTTCTGAGATCGTGACGTCACCGGCGTCCGCAATATTGCAGCGCGCCCAATGGTTTTCTGCTAATATCTCCGCGAAAACACCACCAAAAACTATGGAACTTATATGGTTCTTTTCAGCTCGACTAGATGGTCCCAACGAGCTCGGTGCTCCCCGAATCTGCCTAGTATTCGCAGAGATATTTGCGTAATAGACGGTATTGTCTATGAGTACGAGCACGAGCGCTCTTATAAAAATTGGTTGCAATCTGAAACATCACCGCTAGAGGCCGCTAATTGTTACATAGAGCACCTTTAAATCATTTAATCTAAATGATACAGAAATCTGGTTTACACGTCCCCGGATTAACTTTAATAAAATTAACAGTGTGGAATTTGTGTGGAAATGTGACGATAAGAAACTTCTTTATATTATTATAAAGCTGTTACTCGTCATCTACTCTTATTAAGAGCGGATGGAATGGAGTTCAGTTTCTAGATACAAGATAAAAAAACTAGTTTACTAGAAACACTGTAACTCTTGAGATATATCCATCAAACCATCACCAGTGCTTCATTTGCAAATTAATAAATTCCGGATCTAAATAAGCAATTAAGAGGCGTTGTGACCGACTTTACAACTTTCGTTTTCCCAGAAGATATAATGACGTCACTAAATAGTGATAGCGCAACTACAAGACCATCATTTACATTGCATTATTTTTGAATACTTTGATTCTGACCCTACTAAAATAATTCTTGCTTTGTTATTAAATATATTCATCTTCTTTGCCAATTTAATATTTATTTATGTAAGTTTACCCACAAGCAAACCTTTTTGAAAGAATTTAAAATATGTTAACACTATTGCATCTTCAGTAAATAAGAAAGTAAGTAGAACATATTCAATTTTGAAGGACTTTAATTTGTACACTGCAATTGATGTATAGATTAATGTTACCCTCCTGTTTTTTTTTCTTCTCTTTTTTTTTGTTGTTGATATTTTTTTAGTTCTCAGCTAATCATTGTTAACTCTTCTTGGCTCTTTTCGTGTGTATTTTGATGACATTAGACACATTATTAATACATATAATAATTTGTGTGTTATTTTGCACACAAAAAACACATTCACAAGTTTCTGAATGGCCTTTTGTAATTTGTCTAATGGCCTCTCTGCAAGCAATCAATACAACTCTGGGACTCGATTTGAAAACGCTCGCAAAGGGACTCAACTTCAGTTTCCCTGAATAACGGTCCGGTGTTGTCAGGCCAGTATTGGGGAAGAGCACTTGCAGTTCATCAATCATCTTGCTGTATCTGGCCGTTTCTTCTGGTCCTCTTCCACCTATACGCAATAAACTTTCCTCCATATTTATTGCAATGGCCTTGAAAAAAAAGATACAAGATTCTTTATTGTCACTATACAAAGGTATAGCGAAATTGAAGCAATCCTTATATCGTTATATAAAACATATAGCTTAGTGAAAACAAACATTTAATTTGAATAAATACAATATACGAAGATTAGAAACACAATAGTAGAATAGAAGTTTAGTTTAGTTCCTTTATTGTGGGAAACAATACGATAGTAGAATAGACGATCGTAGAATAGAAGTTTAGTTTAGTTCCTTTATTGTGGGAAACAATACGATAGTCGAATAGACGATAGTGAATAGAAACAATACGATACTGTTCTGATCGATCACGGCTTATTATCGTGTGTCGCCCAGGCTAATCTGGGATTGCGTCAAACACTCGCATTTGTCGTACAATTGATTTGTGTGCGTCAATTATCGTGCAGTCTCTTTTTTGGAGTTCAAGTGATAACTCAGAAAGTTCCTGGAGAGCATCAAACATGAGTTCCACATTGTTAATGAAAGCGTGAGAGGATGCGCGCGATGAGACCGGTGTAGGTGCTGTGGGTCACACTAGGTTTGTTTCCATTACAGATTTGCGATGTTATGCGACTAAAACGTTATTTCGTCTCGCAATAAATTATTTCAATAATCATAAGGATGTTGGCAGGTTTCCCAGCCACTGTATTAACCATTATTTTTAATGGAAGGAGACGGGGTGTGTATCCAAGCATTAATAGCAAGGAAAGACCCTTATACTTATACACATATGAGGATGTCATGATTCTGCCATCATGTCTTTTTATTTCTCTGGTCTTGTGGCAGAATCATGACAGACCCATGTTTTGTGTACAAGCGCATGGTCTGTTATTTGGCCCATGTGCTTGTGTTGTCTCGTCATGTTACTCCACCCTCTTGTTACCCTCGTCTGGTCATTATTGTCTAGTCAGTTTCACCTGTCCTCGTCATTAGTGTTCCCTATATAATCCCCTTGTGTTTGCTGTCCTGTGTCGGTTCATTGTTTGACGTTGTGTGAGTCTAGCTGTAAGTAGTTTATTGAGAAGTCTGTTATTCGAGAAGTGTCTGTTCCTGTCTTAGTTTCAAGTCTTAGTCTGGTGTGTTCTACCCTGTCTTGTTTTGCCCCCGTGGGTTTTGATTTCTGTTTTTGTCCTTAATAAACCCTTTGAAAGTCATCTGCTGTCTGCGCTTGGGTTCGTTCCTCCCCTCATGACAGAATGAACCGACCAAGACCAAACCCAGCAGACGTTCAGTCCTTGTCCGCTTGTCTTCAGCCTTCTGACCCAGAACTGTGGTGGCGCTCGGCTATCACTGACAGTTCCAATGGCAAGCTTCCTTTCCCTCCCCAGGGAGAGTTGACCCTGAAGAGGTACGCCCAGGTCGTTGAGGAGAGAAGGTTCTTCCTGCCAGAGACCCTGGTCAACCGCTACCTCGTCGCGGGTCTCAAAGTCCTCCCTTCCCTTGCTGAACGAGAGAGTTTGGTCCGCCGTCCATTTCGCAACATGGTGGACTACTTGTCTCAGAAGGAGCAGCCAGGTCCCCCTGGATCTTCACCTCCTTCCACACTTCCAGTCATCCCTGAGGGTCGCATGTTAGCCGTCGTGACACATGAGGACCAAGCTTCTTCCACCCTGACTCCTGATCCACCACCCGTGTCTGTCAGCCCCCATGGAAAGCGTGGAAGACGTTTGTCGTGGGAGTCAGCGTTGGAGTCGTCCTCCACGGAATCCCCCTTGTCTGCGGTGGTCTCCCCAGTACCTGCTTCGTCTCTCTCTTCACCCCCCCTTACCGGTCTCAAGCCTGGCTACGGACTCAGCTCCGTGACCCAGAAGGAAGAAGAGGAGGAAGGGAGCCTCTGTCCTTCGTCTCTGTCTCCCCCTGAGCCCGCTCCAGCAAGCGCCGTCCCAGAGCCCGCTCCAGCAAGCGCCGTCCCAGAGCCCGCTCCAGCAAGCGCCGTCCCAGAGCCCGCTCCAGCAAGCGCCGTCCCAGAGCCCGCTCCAGCAAGCGCCGTCCCAGAGCCCGCTCCAGCAAGCGCCGTCCCAGAGCCCGCTCCAGCAAGCGCCGTCCCAGAGCCCGCTCCAGCAAGCGCCGTCCCAGAGCCCGCTCCAGCAAGCGCCGTCCCAGAGCCCGCTCCAGCAAGCGCCGTCCCAGAGCCCGCTCCAGCAAGCGTCGGTTCATTGTTTGACGTTGTGTGACTCTAGCTGTAAGTAGTTTATTGAGAAGTCTGTTATTCGAGAAATCTGTTCCTGTCTTAGTTTTGTTCCTGTCTTAGTCTGGTGTGTTCTACCCTGTCTTGTTTTGCCCCCTCGTGGGTTTTGTTTTTGTCCTTAATAAACCCTTTCAAAGTCATCTGTTGTCTGCGCTTGGGTTCGTTCCTCCCCTCATGACATGAGGAGTTTCTGGGTGGTTCTCCATCATTTCTGTTATTATTTTGTTTTTATGAATTTAATTAAGAACTCTGTCTCGTCTTCTGTCCAAACACACCTGATCTACGGCACTGTTTCTATTGAAGTTCTGCAAAATATTCATTTTTTGAAATGCCTGAAAAATCACCTCATGAGAGCATAAAAAGTTTTTAGTTTTATAAATGGGAGTTTTTGTGAAATTGGTGTGTTACCATTGGGCGTATTTGAAAGGTAATGGAAACGTGGCTAGTGTCGCGTGAGGCATCAGCAGCTGCTTCGCTGAAGTGCTTAAGGAGAGCGGGGTAATGTTTCCATACAGTTGACCCAGAGCCGTTGTGACACTCTGCGGTCCCATGGTTTATGTAATAAGACGACAGTTCCAAACAGAGTCGCGCTGTCAACCAGTTTGAATGATTTTAAGTGGGACAGACAGCAGCAGCTATATTTGCAGCAATTATCTGTAAATATTGACGCATAATGTACATTGATTATTATGTTGACGCTTACATTAAATACATATAATAGCATTTTTTCTGGGGAGTGACAAACACAGCATTAATGTTTTTGTTTAATTTTGGAAGGAAATGAATTCCTCCCATAACGTAGAATACATTTACAGCAATGACTATATTTGCAGCAACGTTCTCTAAATATTAACTTCATGAAATAAAACCGGAGAGATAGTTAGTGAGTTAACTATGTTCCTAAATATGATCCATAACATGTATGTGTCACACTAGGTAACATACACATTCACATAAACAAGAACCGACTGGGCAAAAGGAAACTAAATACAGATACAAACGAACAATAACGAGGTGAGGACAGGTGACACGGGGGATGAGGACGATGAACAGGTGGGTAATTGAGGGAGTGAGTTCAAGTGTGGAGACAAGAAGGATTCTGGGAAGTGTAGTGAAGATGAAGACAAACTGGTGCAGACGATGACTGTGATAGTATATAGTATATATAGTAGATTATTAATATACGATCCATAACTGTAAACGGGATTCATTTCAGTATGGCTAATGTACCCCTTCATCCTTCCTTAATCATAAACTAAATTAAGGAAGATTCATTCATCAGAAAACACACACAAATACATGCATGCTGTGTACCGTACATATATACACATGTATACAGGGGTGGAGCAAGCTTTTCAATAGTGCGGGGGATGGAAATAGTTTGTTTTTTAACAATAAAAACGATGAATACAATGACAGAAGTGTACAAAAGGTATAACATACAAGATAGAAAAAGCTTCCCCGAGTGATACTAGAAAAGTATAAAAACACAATCAGAACACGGAAAATAAGTCGTAGACTTGCTAAAAAATCTGAAATACTTTAACAATCCCAGGGCGAAAATATTTTTGTTACAAACTCCAGATATACAAAAGACATATATTATACAAACAACATATATTAAGAACAAAATATAAAAACTGTTCTGCAATCTTTTTTTTGTTTGTCCAGCTTGTCTTTATGTACATGGCACACAGCAACACTGTTGAGGCGGGTTTGGGTCATGGTGCTGCGTAGCCTCCGGAGGCTACTGAAACTCCTTTCTGACTCTGCTGATGACACAGGCACAACTAGGAGGAGTCGGGCAACTGTTTCGACTTGGTGAAAGAGACCACGGACCTCTGGGGTCATCCCTTAAAGAACAGCAACAGTTTCAGTACTAGACTGGAAGCTGTACTTCATTCTGAACAATGCAAGCTGAGCTTTGAGGATGTCTGGGTTGATTTCTGGGTACTGTTGGGCAACACCATGTATCTTTCCAGTTAAGAGAACTTGTTCCAGGTGCCTTAACATTTGCATTCCCTTCTGCTCAAATCTTTCTCTTAACTGCATGTCAGCAACATCCAGAACTTTGTAGAATTCAGTCCTGTAGTAGTCAGAAGGGACACATGTACATGTGCAGGAGCATTACCGCTGAAGCACTGAGGTGGGATACAGACACGAGGATAGGCAATAGGAGTGAGATGGAGTGTCTCACACATCCTTGTTGCTTTTGTGTAAAGAGCTTGAAAACTCTCTATGTTTCTCTTTTTGCTGAAACTTTCCTTAACACAGGCAACAGCTGAAAGCATACCATCTAGGGTCTGTGTTATGTTCTGGAGGGACATATTCAAAACGTCCAACTCCCCTGTGATCTCCAAAGCATACACAAGACCAAGGACAACATTTCCCTGCTGAAATGTCTCATACAAAAGCCCCTGTGCCTTACTAGACACGCTAGATAACATACACATTAACATAAACAAGAACCGACCGGACAGACTGGGCAAAAGGAGTGGGCATCAGACTCCCTCACCGCCATCTCAGCCAAAGCCTTGATTTTGCACTCGTATTGGTTTAGCACAGTGCGGATGGCACTAGTGCGGACCGTCCACCTTGTTGGACACAGAGGTCCATTATAGTGTGACATGGACCCTCACCCTCTTCAGACCTTGCAATTCCCTTAAATATGTCCTTCAGTTTGCCTGACTGTCCAAACAACACTCCCAACTCATTGACCCAATCCAGAGAATTCCGGATAAATATTGAGTACAGGACCTCTGTGTAATTAGGTTAACACAGTGGGCAGCAATGTCGTATTCTTATTCTGTCGTACTAGCTGTTGGCTACAGGTGAATTCAGTCCTGCCACACTTCACTGTTACTACTTCCTCAGCTGTAATGGTTACAGCTGTCCTACAGCAGGCAACATACATATGACAGAAATCACAGCCAACTTGAACCCATCAAAAGTAACTTGGATTTAGTCTCATATACAGGAAACATGTAAACATTGCCACCACATGCATGTCTCCTGTGTCTCACATGCGTTTATGTTGTGTTTGCACTGAAGTAATACTACTGCTGACAATAATAATGTTTAACCTGTTAAGCTTCACCCCCAATTTTGAAAAATCCCCAGAAATGGCATACCCAAACTGAAACAGATACAGTTCATGAACCATTTGTTCTAAAAGCACAAGTATGATCTCATTTGAAAGCTGACACCTGGCAGTTTATTGCAAATGTAGAATTAATTATTGTCATAGTGAAAAATAAATGTTATAAAATAGCTTCAAAGTTTTGTCAAGTTATTAGAAATTTATTTTTATGAAATATTTTCATGAAAATAAAATTGAAGTTGGCCCTGTAGCAATCTAGAAATGCACTGCAGCTAAAGCCACATGTCTGACCATGTTATATTTAAAATCTGAAGATGATATGTCTAAAACTCTTTATTTAGTTAAATGTTTTTCAAGATCATGTCAAACGACTTTATTTTGATTAGACTCTAAAAAGCAAACTGATGTTTATTGTCATTTTCTAAGCATCTATTCAGTCTATTTTCTCTATTGTGTTGTGGTCTAAACGATCTCCATTCAGTGTCAGTCTCCCCTGCACACATTCACACCTCTCCAGCCTCTGGTTATTGCTCTAAATATGCTTTCTTTTGTCTGCATTATAATTACTAACGACTGGCTATTCACACTGTTTCAACCCCTAATCTCTTTTAGGGAAAGTTCTCAAAGTTCTCACCTTACATTTGAAACTATATAAAATGACCTTCTTGAAAAAAAGAAACATTTCAGCAAGCAGTCCTATTTAGAAATATTCATAAATATAACAGCTAGGTAGCAGGTGCACCAAGGGCTAGCTAGCATGTTAGCTTAGCACACCATCAATACACAACAATTTATGAGATTAAAACCATGTTTGTGCTCTAAAACTTACTTTATAGCACAAGTCGAGTGTTTTAAATAACCTTCTGTGCTCTGATTTGGCTTCAGATAAAAAAAATCGGACAGAAAATATAGTATTTTATAGTATTAGTCTCCAGCGCTCATTATGATTAAATCGACGCATTTGGGTAGATATTCAATAAATATAATTCCTGTCTATATAAATCTGATGTAAACCTATGAGAATCTATCAATATTTCTCCAAATCTGTAAACTTTTGAGCTAAAAGCCCTGATGGACGTTGTTTTGTCAAGCTCTGTCGTGACGATCTCACTGGAGTTTTTTTCTGAATGGAAGCGGCTGACGCTCATAATTCATATCAAAGGTATCGACTCATTTTTTGATTACATAACTCCAGACACAAATTAAGACATAACTGTCACTATAAGATTCTCAGAATACAATAGTGGTCAAATACTAAACCTTCAGTCTTATATCTTTTTAATGATGTATAGTTTGTCAAGGTATTAACATTGAATCTGATAGTAACTTTGAACGATTTAAAAAAAAAAAACGCTCAGAGCGCCCTCGCTCTGGCGAAGGTTAACAGGTTAACTCATTCTTTAAGAGGAAAAACAATCAGATGCCACTGAGTCTTCTGAGCCTGACATCTTCAGAACAACCGAGCAGAATCCTCAGAGGTCGTCCAGCTTCAAGACACAGGTACTAGTTTCTCTCAATGTCTTTCACTGGTTCAGACTTTAGTAATACCATTCCAAAAAACTCTTCAAAGCTGTTGCTGTTAATATCCCAGAGCTAGCCAAATAAACATCACTAGCAAGTTCTTTTGCTAGATGTATGACGCAAGCTCAAAGGGACATAATGAAATCACTTATGCTATTACATTCTATTTGGCCAAAGATATGCCCATTTACACAGTAGAAAGAGAAGGCTTCAGGAAGCTTCTGAATGCACTGGACAAATGATATGAAATCCAATCATGCACCTACTTTTCACAGGTAGCTGTCCAGCAGATATATTTTGGTCTTTTTTGAACATCTTCTGTGCTTTTGTCAGCGGTCCCGTTCTGCCGATTGTTTAAACGTCTGTTAAAAGCAGGCTGTCATTTCACCAGCTACGACTACGCATTTAATAAATATAACAGCAGAAGAATGATAAATGCCCAGGAAGATCTGCCAGTGACATGAGTGAAGGAGAATTGGATGGGGGAGGTATTAAAGCAGGCGTGTGTGTGTTTTTGTGTGTGTGTGTGTGTGTGTGTGTGTGTGTGTGTGTGTGTGTGTGTGTGTGTGTGTGTGTGTGTGTGTGTGAAAGAGAAAAAGAGAGAGCACTCCTTTTATTTATTCTCATAGCTAGGCAAACTTAGTGATTATTACCAAAATTTTGTTATGGCAAGGCTAGCAGACCCAAGTGTAGGACTAAGAAAGGGATAAGTTACATAAAAGAGGAATATTTATTGCAGGGTTAAAAGGATCTGATATTGTGCGGGTAAAGAGCGAGGCAGAGTGAAAATAGATGCGCGCCGAACCGGGTTGGTGGCTTCTGTGAAAGAGCAGGGGGAACCGTAGCTGAGAGTCCAGAGGGAGAGAGTCTGATCCAGTAGATCCAGAGCAGAATCCGGGAATAGTTTAGCTGGGCGGGGGTCCAGGCGGAGAGCAGACAGGATCCTTAACACTTAACTAAACAATGCGTTATTATGCATAATTAAGGGTGCCTCGATTGATCGGTCGCCGATCATAATGGGCCGATAATTGCTTTGGGATGTGTGATCGGCGGTCTCTATAAAGGCTGATCCAGAAAAGCCGATCAGATGACGCAAAACTCGCGAGACAATTTTTTTACGCCCTGGTAAAAATGGCTTTACCGGTCTGGCAATACAATTCATTAGCAATCTGCAATGTGTGTATCATGCCGCGGCCACTTGTCAAACTGTGCAGCCTCTCTGCTCAACCCGTAAATAAATCCATCGATCCGCAATCATTGTTTGAGTTCCCTTTCGAGGGAACTCGCGATGCGTCGATGACGCCTTGGGAACGCCTTCGCGTGATTACCTCTGAAGCACCTATGTCAACTAGTCCAATGGAATGAATGAACGCCACGGGCGGGTGACGTCATGACCAGGAAAGGATATAAGCACATCCGGTGTGTTACTCACGTTAGCTTTTGTGCCCAAAGCGCTCTGTGTCAAAACTGTCTGTGAATATTTATGAGCATGCGGTTCAGCCTTGGCTGATTGCCAACATTGTGTGAAGCTTTCTCTTCGCATGCTCTGCTCCCGCCTGTCACTTTTCGATGGAAGTGGCCAGGCTCGCGATTCTCAGGGTGCAGGACCCGCGTCTGCCGAGGCGGCGCGGAGAATGCATTCCTGTGGATCGCAAATAGGATCTCTTTATGGGGTTAGAGACGGTCCGCGGATCTTATCTCCTCCCTTTCCACGAGGGATCCATTGCTCTCTCTCTCTCTCGGAAACCAGCGCTGCGTATCTTCCGCCCGGGGAGAGAGATAAATGCTTCAGTGCTCTACCTCCGAGGAGGTAGATGTGCTGGGCATTTAAAGTGAAACACACAATCATGGGGGAAGTGGATTTGCCATCTCTTTCCCCAGCATATGAGAATATATATATACATATAATAGTTTATATATTAAATATAAAATACATTAAATGTGTATATATAAAAATATATAATAAAATATATATATAAATATAAAGCTGGTGGAGGTGTTTACTAAGGCTGTAGATAAATTAAATATTTACTGGCCAACAGAAATAAGGGGGCGCTCGTCCTAAAGATAAAGAACGAGTTTCCTTCCCTCTATTTTTCATCTCCATCACGAGGCCTTCCATTTTTTTTCCAGATCTGCACAGCAAGCTGTCTAGATCATGGAAAAAGCCTTACTCATCTTGTCTTTTAGCCCCCAAGTTCATCTATATTCAGATATTAGGGTATTAAAAGAGTATGGCTATGGGGTAATACCCCGGGTAGAACAGACGCTTGTGAACTATCTGTCTATCCCGGTTCAGTATCGTCCCTGAAGGCGTCGGCTTCTCTCACTAAACCATTAAAGAAAACTATTTTTAATAGGTCTAGCAGGAGGCTGCTTGCACACTATAGCAGTGCTACAAGCATATCAGGCTGACCTGCTGAGGTATTTGGACAGAAGTGAGGGAGTTTGGCCCGAGGGGTTTGAGAACTTCATCGGGCCACAGATTTATCTCTCAGGGATACTAAGGAGACCGGCTGAGCACTATGGCAGCCCTCATAGTCACTGTGGGATACCTCTGGCTCAATTTGATGGAAATCATAGAGGATACCAGAAAATCTCTCCCTTGCTATGTCCAACTCCCTGGGGCTGCTGGGCGTGAGCAGCTCCAGCCATCTAGTTTCTCATACGCAATACAGCAGCCAAAGCCTTCAAAGCAGAATCCGGATCCGAGGACCGTTCTTCACGCTGAGAAGGTTTCGGCTCAAAAGAAAAGGTCTTGGTGCCACCGGCGTCAGACCAGTGAGGACAGCCCCAACCGGGGTGGAATGGTGTACACCTCATTATACGGTGCCCTTTCCATCTCGGTGCCCTCAGGGGACCGTTCTGCCAACCCCGCCACCCTTGGTGCTTCGGGGCGCAGCGGTCTCCAGCGAGCTTCTGGTGCAGCGTCAACTCGACATTGCGTCAGTCTCGCGCCCTCTGAGGGGGGTTCGAAAACAGTCAGTTCGGGTGGTTCCTGCCAGTATGCAAACTGGCTGTCTCAATTACACCAGAGGCCAGCTTCCAAATCTCATACTTCCAAATTCCAAAAAAATTCCAAAAACATACTTCCAAATCTCCATTGTCCCTCAGCACAGAAGGTTCCTGAGGGTTTCTTTCACGGGCAAAGAACACCAGTATCAGGCAGTTCCTTTCAGTCTAGCTCTATCACACCGCACATTCACTAAGCGCGTAGATGAAGCTCTGGCCTCGCAGGGCAGCAGTGCATACGCATTCTGAATTGCATAGACGACTGGCTGAATCTGCGGATCAGAACAGTTAGTGGTTCGGCATCGAGATGTCGTCCTCGCTTATATGCGAAGGTTGAGGTCGAGGCTCAATGCCAAGAAGAGTGTGCTTCTCCAGTACAGAGGACCACTTTACTTGGAGTGGTCCGGGACTCAGTCACGATCCTCACTGCCACAAAAGAGCTAAAGCTAGGCCAGTCACACACTGTGAAACAGTTCGAGAGACTGTTAGGCCTCAGGGCACCAGCGTCCATTGTGATACCCTTTGGCCTGCTGTACATGAGACCTTTGCAGTGGTGGCTCAGAACCAGAGGGTTCTCCCCGAGGGGAAACCCATTCTGTATAATCAAGATCATGCGGCAGTATCCCCGCGGCTTGGTTATATGGAGGAAACACTGGTTCTTGTCCCCAGGTTCCGGTGTAGGGACCTATTTGCCATCGAGTTGCTATCTCGACAGGTGCTTCCCTCACCAGCTGGGGAGTGGTATTGGAAGGCCGCTCAGCTTGTGGAGGAGTCATCATCTCTCTTGGTACATGAATTGCCTAGAGATGATGGTCGTCGTCAATGCCAATTCCTAAGGTGCCTACCATTATTCCGAGGCCTATTGTGCTGCAGGTTTCTGTCCTCCCCCGTTTATTGGACCATGAAAAGCTGAACCTTTTGTGCCCAGTGCGAGCACTGGACACTTATGTTAATCTGACTTCTCTTCGAGAAAATCCAACCTATTGAACAAATAGATAGTCGAGACTATTCTTCTTGCTTGTGAGTTCTCTGGCCAACCATTTGGTGGTCAGGGCTCATTCCACTAGGAGTATGGCTTCTAAGCTTGATTATCTGGAGTTCTCTCCAAGACGTTTGTGATGCGGCGGGCTGGTCCTCACTGCTCACATTCGTGAGGTTTTACAGCTTGGACCTGGATGCTGCCCCATCTTCCCAGGTGCTTCTTACTTATTTTGCCGACAGTTTTATCATCTGGCATTTTGTAAGTACGGCGGATTGGGTATTCTCGTTCCCAAGGCGTCATCGACGCATCGCGAGTTCCCTTCGAAAGGGAACGTCTCAGGTTACGACTGTAACCCTAGTTCCTGAGAAGGGAAACGAGACGATGCATCGCCCTGCCATACTTCCTGCATCCCTGCGATCGACTTTGCTTAGGCTCTAGAAGCTAAAGCGAGTAACGCACCGGATGTGCTTATATCCTTTCCTGGTCATGACGTCACCCGCCCCTGGCGTTCATTCATTCCATTGGACTAGTTGACATAGGTGCTTCAGAGGTAATCACGCGAAGGCGTTCCCAAGGCGTCATCGACACGGCGGTAATAGGCATTCTGGTTGGCTACCCACTGTATTTGAACGGTGAGTGATCAGATGAGTGTGACAGGCATGTTACTGAAAGAACGAGCAGAGCCAGAGAGAGAGCCCCGGCCGCACGCGCGCGCCTTCAAACTCTCTCTCTCTCTCTCTCTCTCTCTCTCTCTCTCTCTCTCTCTCTCTCTCTCTCTCTCTCCCTCGCGCATATGAATCAAAATCAATTGAGAATTGACACGATGGTAAAAGATTGGAAGACCGAAGTTTCACGTGGTGGAGCATTGTGTAGTCTACATGTGATACAAAATGATTAACGTTAATAATTTATGCATAAGCAGCACTGACGTTAGCCAATCATAACAGTATAGGCGTTAACACTGAAGTCTTAAAGGGAAACACCCCAAAAAGACTGTTTGAATCAGAGGTGAGAAACAGGTGGGAAAATGTCATAAATCACTACATTTTTAAAAAATTTGTACAAAAAACTATAGTAATACTATAATTGCACCTAAGGGAACATAATAAAACAAAACAAAAAACCATGTCATGACCCCTTTAAATGTGAATCTAGTTCTCTTACGAGAGGTTCTCTCGTATTGTGTAAGTTGCTTACGCTACGGGTAAAGTAATCTTTTCTCGAGATCTAAAGCCGAAAATTATCGTTGTCAATGCAGTGCAGCAGACAGCAGACCATAGCAGACCGAGTAAGTGTGCTCATTGGCTGTCCTGCGGCAAATGCAGCAGCCTATCGGTGGGCCCAGCGTGACGTCGCGCCCTCTATGCGTCACAGCCCGCCAAAATGGGAGTGGCCAACGTATATAAAAGAGGGGTCAACAGGCTGAACTCTGATTTTCATCTCTTCAGCGAAGCTCTCCGCATCGCTGGATCTTGAGAAGCAGCCGCCGTCGAAACAAGCGATCAGCAAGCCAACTGAAGTTTGCTGTCGCGACACACTCTTATATCTAAAAGAGCGCGAGGCGTTTTTATCAAAATGCCTCGCTCCACCTGCGGCTCGTGCCGTGCCGCATCATCGCTAGAGTCCGCCATCTCATCTGCGCTCTCTGCCTGGGCCGCGAGCACGCCGCTAGCGAACTCTCCTCGGGCGACTGCCCTGAGTGCGAAGAGCTTTCAATGTCGACCCTGCGGGCTCGACTTGAGCTCTTCAATGATGCCGCTCGCCTGTCTCTGCTGGGCCGCGCAGGAAGAAGTGCCGCTCCCAGAGACCACTGGAGACCGAATTGGCGCCCAGAAGCCCGCCGGAACCTTTCCTTCGAGCTTCTCTCTCGCCTTCCCCGCCCCTCCTCTCTACGCGCAGCCGCCGGTTCCCGCCCGCGCCGCTTCAGAGGATGAGGCGGATGGCTCTGAACTTGGACGCCGCTGCTGACATACTTTCTCCATCGCCGCCGCCAAGCACCTGCATCCAGGACTGCCCCCTTCCTACCAGAGTTCACGCCAAACTCTCCCCTTTTCTCCGCGAGAGTCCACTCGCATGCCTCCTCGACGCTCTCTCAGGTTGACGGCGCCGTCAGAAGGGGTATAACTCTATTTCCCCGCTGGAAGAAGCAGTGGCAGCGCACCTCTGCCCACCCTCTGGATGGCGTTCAAAGGCTGCCCTCCCCTCTAAGGCCTGCAGGACCACTTCAGCCCTTGTCGGCCGTGCTTTCGCCGCCGCCGGACAGGCCGCTTCAGCCCTGCACTCCATGGCGGTTCTACAGATTCTCCAGGCCGATCTCATCCGTGAACTGGACGAGAAGAGCTCGGACCCATCCGCCATCACGGATCTTAGCAGCGCGACGGACCTCTCCCTTCGCGCCACGAAGTCAGCAGCCCAGGCTCTTGGACGGTGCATGGCTTCATTAACAGTCACGGAAAGGAACCTTTGGCTGACGCTTGCCGACATGAGGGAATCCGAGCCGGCTGTCTTCCTCAACGCCCCCCTCCCCCCACGGCCTCTTCGGCCCAGCTGTTAGCAGGATTGTGAACCATTTTGCGGAGGTGCTAAAGACCACGCAGGCCATGAATCTCTTCTTGCTGCGTCGTTCAAACTCTGCTGCACGCCGCAATCGGGACCAGCCTGCAAGGAGCTCCGCTCAGCGTCCAGCCCAGCCCGCCTTCGCAGCGACGACACGGCGGCCGCCCTAGATCGCGCTCAGCCAGCCGTCATAGGCCAGAGATGTAGAACATGTGCCCACGTCCCCGTGCCCACGCCTACTTACTGCCCACTCTGTTTCACGGTCGCGCCTCGCCGGTCGCTGTGCAAATGTAAGTCTGGTGCCCGGTCACGAGCAATCATGCTTAGTGAAAAGCATTTTATCAACGGCTACACTCTCATGTCCCGTTCCCCACAAGATATGCTCCCCGTCCAAAGCCACCGGGACCTCGTGTATAAATCGGCCGCCCATCGCTATAAGCGAGCTGATGTGTTCCAGCACCGAGAGTGAGAGAGTCAGGCTTTTACAGACGTTATTTTCTCGTACCCAAGAAGGACGGAGCCCTCAGGCCAATTGTAGATATGAGATATTTGAACAAAGCTCTTATGAGAAGACCGTTCAAAATGCTCACGACCAGACAGATCCTCGCGCAAATTCGCCCCGGGGACTGGTTCATTTCCTCCGATCTGAGAGACGCATACTTTCAGATCCAGATAATACCCCGTCACAGGCCATTATTGAGATTCGCCTTCGACGGCCAGGTATATCAGTACACCGTCCTGCCGTTCGGCCTGTCTTTAGCACCCCGTAAGTTCACGAAGTGCATGGATACGGCTCTCGCTCCCCTGAGGGGTCAGGGTATGCGAATTTTGAACTATTTGGACAACTGGCTGATTCTAGCACAATCAGTGGAGGAACTCGTTTCTCACAGAGCGGTGCTTCTCAGCCACCTGGAAAGCCTGGGTCTCACGGTTAACTAGACCAAGAGCTCGCTACTGCCCAACCAGTCAGCCTCTTTTCTGGACATAGAACTGGACTCTGTGGCAATGAGGGCCCGGCTGTCGACACAGCGCTCACGCCGTGTCCTGCTCCTGGCCGCGTCTTTCCAGAAAGACAGCGTCGCATCTCTAAAGACATTTCAGAGAATGCTGGGTTATATGGCCTCAGCTGCAGCGGTACTCCAGCTGGGTCTACTGCGCATGCGACCGCTACCGCGCTGGCTGATCGCTCGAGTGCCTCGCCGAGCCTGGGCGGCCGGCGGCAATTGAATCAGAATCACTCAGGGCTGCATTTCAGCACTGAAGCCCTGGCTAGCGGCCGGCTGGTACCAGCGGGGAGTGACAATGCTAGCTGTCTCACACCGACAGGTTATCGCAACGGACGCCTCCAACTTAGGTTGGGGCGCTCTGTTCAATGGCAGACCAGTCTTCGGTCTGTGGTCAGACCGAGAGAAATGCCTTCATATAAATTGTCTGGAACTGATAGCAGTCAAGAACGCGCTGAAGCGCTTCCTCCCGCACTTGAGGGGCCACCATGTTCTAGTCCGCTCGGACAACATGTCTATGGTGTCCTACATAAACCACCAGGGCGGTGTCAGATCCAGAAATCTCTGCAGTCTGACGGAACGCCTTCTCGTGTGGGCCCATCACTCGCTGAGAGCCTCTCACGTGCCATCGGCCCGGACAGACTGTCCAGGGACAACATTCCCCCGGAAGAATGGTCCTTACACCCCCAAACGGTCCAGTCGCTATGGTGCCTTTTCGGCAGAGCGGGGGTCGACCTATTCGCGTCGAAAGACAACGCTCATTGCCCAAGATTCTTTTCAAAGAACGAGGACACGCTGGCCCAAACCTGGCCCAGCTGCCCGCTGTACGCTTTTTCCCCGATCTCAGTTACCACAGGTAATCAAGAGGATCAGGGAAACGGGCCACTCAGTCCTTTTTTCTGTAGTTGGATCGGTGTGGCATCCCCATCCAGAGCGCTGGTCTCTGCATGCGTGGATAATCAACGGATACCCGTTGCATTGCCAGAAGGGGTCATGAACACGATCTCGCAGTCTAGAGCTCCTTCTACGAGGCGGCTCTAAATGGTCAGTGTTCTCCGAATGGTGCACTGGTAAAGGCCTGGACCCACGCACTTGTGAGGTCCCATGGGTACTTTCCTTCCTCCAAGAGCTGTTGGACAAGGGCAGGTCCCCTTCCACGCTCAAAGTATATGTTGCGGCTATTGCGGCGTTCGCGGAGTCGACGCGCTGCCAACGAGCTTATCATCAGCTTCCTCAGAGAAGCCAGGAGGATGAATCTCCCGCGGCCCCCCTCGGTTCCGGTTTGGGATCTTTCTTTGGTCCTGGAGGCCCTGAAAGCTTTCCCCTTTGAACCACTAGATTTCGTGGGTTTGAAATACCTCTCGCTCAAAACTGTTTTTCTGATAGACCTACACGCGCTGTCTGTCAGCCCTGCGTGTCTCGAATACGGACCAAATGACTCTAAAGTCATATTCAAACCGAGATATGGTTATGTCCCCAAGGCGATTGGCACACCTTTTAGAGCAAAAGTCATCTCCCTATCGGCTCTGCCAGCATCCCATAGCGAGGGCGATGGTAACCTAGGTTTTACGTCACACATAGCCTGTCCAGATGGATAGTGGATGCTATAGCAGCGGCTTACGCGTCAACACCTGCAGTGCCCTATGGGCATCAGGGCCCATTCCACTAGAGACATGGCCTCGTCATGGGCCTGGTCCAGCGGGATTTCTACACACGATATCTGTATGGCGGCAGGCCGGGCCTCCCCCTCTACATTGGTGAGGTTCTATAACCTGGAAGTTCCCATAATCCAGCTAAATTTTGCTCTATTGTGTACTTGTGAACTGTGTTGGCACACGTTGCTGGCCGCCTTTACTCTAAGTCTATAAATGGGCCGGCGGCCGCCATTGTTCTGCATGTTTGTTCCACGGGTCTCATGCAATAGATGCTTGGCGCACGGCGTTGACAATGGGTTCCCGTAGCGTAAGCAACTTACGCAATACAAGAGAAACTCTCGTAAGAGAACGTTCTCGGTTACTTTATGTAACCTCGGTTCTCTCTAGAAGAGGGAATGAGTATTGCGTAACCCGCCGTGCTCGCACCGCGAGCTTATTCGCTTCAGTCAATGAAAACCAGAGATCAGCCTGTTGAGCCCCTCTTACGCAATACTCGTTCCCTCTTCTTGAGAGAACCGAGGTTACATTAGGTAACTGAGTACGTTTTAAGGGAAAGGGAATGCAATGTGCATTCTAAAAATCTAAATAATTTGGATAATAATGTATTCAGAATATATAATAATATTGATCCATCCTTTTCTTAAACGGTTAAAATGGATGAAATGTGACGTTTATCATTTTATTAAACTTTTTGTTTTGAGGATGTTACCAGACATTTTTTTAGACAAAAAAAAATATGACAACGATAGACATAATTTTTTTAACACGTTGCTACCTAAACATGATGTTCTAATATAAGAAATATAAGAAAATTTGTTTAGTGTCCTTGACGTCACCAGTAGGTTTCTGGAGAGAAATTTTTAAGCCTAAACTGGGCGGAGCTGGCCGTCGCCATCTTTGTAGAGCATCACCGCGCGTGTCTCCCGGATAAACGAAAATGGGCAAAAAGGCGGGATTAGCTGAGGTGAGTGATAATATAATATATATTATTCTAATATAAGAAATATAAGAAAATCAAAAATAACAAAAACTACGACTTTATTCAGCATTGTATTGTCTTCCGGTTCTGTTGTGGATCCGCGTTCAGTGACGCTGATGATGTAAGACGCTGCTGACATGTAATCTGGTGCGCCCGAGCTTCGTTTACAGTCTGAGGGAGACGCACGCTGTAAACAAAACAATCTTCGCAAACATGTCTAAGGATTTCCACACAGAGGAAGACTTGCATTTTTTGCCCAGCCATATTTATTTGAACCCAAATACACGGACGCACCAGATTACATGTCAGCAGCGTCTTGCGTCATCAGCGTCACTGAAGCAGATTGACAACAGAACCGGAAGACAATACAATGCTGAATAAAGTCGTAGTTTTTGTTATTTTTGGACCAAAATGTATTTTCAATGCTTCAAAACATTCTAACTAACCCACTGATGTCACATGGACTACTTTGATGATGTTTTTCTAACCTTTCTGGACAAGGACAGTATACCGTACATACATTTTCAAAGGAGGATCATGCTATTTTCAAAATGCGATTTACTCTATTTTGATCACTTCAGTGTTTATGGACAGTGTATATCCAAACTATAAACTTTTATCCCAGTACTTCTTTGACAATATGAATATTGTAATAACAATGTTGTTGAAGAGACCGTTTGTGCTGTAAGAACTAACACAGCGTTTCATAAATTAACTGCTCTTATTGGCTCAAGAACGCAGATTTGAATGTTAGCTGTGATCGTATTCTCAAATGTTTAATCGACAGAGCGAATCACGAATTTAGGAGTAAGTTTGGATGGGTGTTTGAATCAAGATCACAATATTTTAATGATCAATTGATCAAATGATGTTTTTGTGCTGAAATCATATCGCTTTCTTAGGCTTTTGAGACAATAAAAGCAAGAAAATTAAATCCCTTTCGTTTCCCTAAAAAATCTAACCAAAACTGGAAGCTAAATCTCCGGTCCAATGTCCAATGTAGCAGCTCACCGATGCTTACGTTTGTCTATTTGACAGAACTGAGACAATAACCTTGTACACAAAACTGTTTGAAGAGAGCATGGGGACAGTTTGTGGTCCAGGTTCACTTGCAGGCCAGTATCTGGTCACTGTCATTTTCACATCTGTAAAAAATAAACAAATAAAGGTAACAGTATAAAGCTATAACGTTGTAGTCTGATGAAGACAATGAAGATCCCAAAAGGCTCAAATAAGTGTAGTATTTATTAAATAAATCAAACACAGGTATAGGCTGCAAGGAGCAACTTAAGTATACAATGATAATAACTAAATGACAAACGGGTGTATTTATAGCATGAGTGTCCATGGCAACTAAAGCCTGGTGGGAAACTACAACAAAGGAACATAGGAAACGGGTAACTACGTCCCAGTTTTTTTTCTCCCAGTTTGTTTAGTGTCCTTGACATCACCCGTAGGTTTCTGGAGAGCAATTTTTAAGCCTAAACTGGGCCGTCGCCATCTTTGTAGAGCATCACCGCGCGTGTCTCCCGGATAAACGAAAATGGGCAAAAAGGCGGGATTAGCTGAGGTGACGTGACGTTAACAGACAGCAGACAAACGGCTAGTAGTGACAGCAGGGCAATTCACCTGTCACTCAAGTGGCCTCGGCCTTAATTATGCAGAACTCTAAGACTTAACAGAATTTAAATGGATGAGTTATAGAAAAAATTCTCCCCCTTCACAGTTGTCATGAAAGGCAAAATTAGCTATATAGACCAAAACAGCTTTTTGCACCTGGCTGTAAACTGTTTTTCTGCTGTAAAGTTGGGCATTTTAACATGGTGGGTGAAACAAAGCGGCAAAGATGGTGAGAGGAGCCAAGGAGGTGCGGGTAGCAGGTGTAGCAAGGTGGTGACCCAGAGAGAAGCCAAGACGATAGCCCACGGCGGAGTCAATGGCCATGGTAGAGTCTTGACTGATGACATCAGGGGTACGACTGCCAGTCGATGTATCCACTGGCAGAGGAGACCAGGGTGCAGACAGAGAGCTGATGGAACAAACAACACCGATGGCTTTGGAGACCAAGGCGGAGCCACCACGACGAGCGTCCGAGGTGGAGCCAGAGGACTGAGATGGAGCCAGTGTGACAGTGTTTCTAAAGATATATTTGCCACTAACTGCGACCTGTATCTAAAGGAACATTGCTCCTGCTGTCATGTGATCTGCAATTAGATGACGCTGACCATCTTGTTATCATCTTGTATTCCACAAAAAAATTACTTGTTTTCCATACAGAGACTCAGTTAGTGACTCATAAAGTGTCATATGAGCATTGTCAATATGAAATGTGTCAACTAGTTTACAGATAAATGGCAAACACTAGTAGCATCCAGTAGTCCGGTGACTCTAATCCGGTGGGGATTAAACCCAGCACATCAAACAGATTAGAAGAAATGTTTTAAATTCCCTTTCTTTCCATTTTAGCGTTTCTCTTACAGATCATGGCAGTCGGGTTACCTCACTAGCTGGCCGCACCGATTTCAAATGTTAGTTTGTTTTCTTGATATTTACTTTTGGCACTTTTTTTTTCAAACCACAACCCTGTTATTTGGCACACTACTCCGAATGGAAACAACACTCTAAAAACTTACGTGTTGTAAATAACACTAGCTGTGTCCCAATTCAGGGGCTGCATCCTTTGAAGGATCACCGAAACTTGTTTAAGTGGAAGGTATAGATGGTTGCGTCACCGCGGCACGATGAAGGCTGTCCCAATACAAAGGCTCCTTCAAAGTCTTCTTCAAATGCAGCCAACAAATGCATCCTTCGATCAACAACAACTTAAATAGTAGCCCAATTCATGGATTGGCAACACTGACTGTAGGCTGCATTTGAAGGACCCTTCGAATAGGGACAGCCTTCTAGATTACGGGAGATTTTTAACGAATTTGCGGTATAACTAGTCGATCACGAGTGGCTCAACAGGTAGATCTGTAGATAAACTCATCTTTCAGGCATTTGACCGACCGGGTTGACACTT
>CM070822.1:45781531-45939031 GCA_036326025.1 Chrosomus eos
TCCAGTCCTGAACTTTCTCTTCCATTTAATTTAGTTCTTGACTCTCAAGAGACAAATACATGTTAACCCCAGTTTAATGGCACCAAACAACAAACAAAGACATTGACACATTTAAAGCATAAATACTAAAACATGTATGCTAGATCCTATACCCACTAAGCTACTGAAAGAATTGTTACCTGTAATCTTAGAAATGTTTCTCATTATTCATAACCCTTTGCTTCCTTTAGAACACATTCCAAAATCTTTTTCAACTGCCAAATGTATTATGGAAGTGATTTGGAATGTGAGTAATGCACTGGTAAAACATTTAAGTCACTGTTCTAAACATGGGCTTTTAAGACTATGAAAGTGAGTTCCACAAGGAGAAAGAAGGGTGTGTGTGTCACCTTTGCTGTCAACAGCCAATCACAGCACTGGAAGTGAAAAGCACCAAATTGCAATCCTCCTCATCGGACGGGGATAAATGTACCCTTTCAAAAGACATTCCCCGAGTCTCCGGTCCATCCATTACGATGATAACAGACTAGGATATGACGGTGAAGAAATTTTCCCACCAGTTAATCGCCATGTGTCAACACCAGTAACACACCGGTGCATTCATAACAGTGCAGATCAGAGCGAGCATTTTCAATTAATTCCTGAGCTTCCATAGGAATTCACTAATAATCATCACTCTGCTCCATGCCAGTGGACACACACCGTTATGAATGCCCGTGAGGCCATGCGCAGTGTACTTTCGAATTAGCGCCAATTCGGGGCTGACAATTGCTTGAATGGTGGGTTCATTATTATTCTTAATGAAAAACACAAACAACAAGAAAATCACAACTAATCCTCTATAGATTCCATATTAGGGGGTTTAAATTCAAAATATTGCCAAATAGGCCCTTTTACATTTAGCTTTGAAACCAAATCTTTCGCCAACGTCTTGTCAGTCAGCTCCTCACTCTTGTAATAAATTAAATCTGACTACTGCTGCTGGTCTGTGCTCCGACTCCCGTTCAGCTTATTCTGCATTGAGCAGACACATTCAGTTTTTAATTGTAGTGTCTGTTCTCAAACTGAACTAAACGATTTTTATTACTATAAAAAAAATCAAAAACAACAGTGGAGGGCAGTGCAGCAGTTGGCAAGCTGAACACTGGTAAAACGGACTATCGCAGCAAGCCTAAATAGACACAGTACAAATTTCTGCATTTCTATCCTGACAGAGAACAAGACATTAACAGATAGTCAAGTCAAGTCACGTTGATTTAAATAGTGCTTTACATATAGCTTTAACTCTCTGGGGTCGGCAATCACGCCGGCGTGATCTGCTCGCTTTTTTCCTTAGTGCAAAAGAGACTCAAAATACTCTGTCAATCAATGCCATAACAACACGAAGTAACTTTCTTCATCAGAATCACTGATAGTACATCACGTTTTGAGGATGGCAGCATGCCACTCCTTCAGAGGATTATGGACAGCGGGGGAAAAAAAAAAATCACCTTTTCCTCAGAGGAATTTGAAACTCACGACGAACAGCTGCATTTTGAAGAACGAATTGACCCCGCCGATGATACAAGCTCGGAGTAAGTTGTTTAGTGTTATATAATTCCTTTTCTGATCATAGAGCTCAAATGAATTTTCAGACTATATTTTGCCTAGTTTTGACATAGGAAATATTACCTATACGATCGTGTAAACTTTTTGAATAACTGCTTAGGTTATAATGATTTAGTGAAATATATCGATCCGCAAATTTTGTTTGAGTACTTCAGTGGTCTAGTGGCAGATCTTTTGCCAAGCGTGTCAGAGGTTACGGGTTCTAATCCACCCTCGGTATAGTTTTTTTTTCCCTCATCAAAACCGAATATGTTCATCAGTGGTTACAGTCTATATTAAGCAGGGACACACGTTTGTGTGCATTTTATTTTGTGATTTCACCGGAATGAATAGTGTCCGCCGCAACAGCGATAGATTGAAGAGCGCGTCCGAGTGAAGACTGCGCGCGCGCCGCCACAAGAGAACACTGTATCCATGACACTGATAGCAGCGTACACGAGCGCTCAGCTTGAGTTCAAAAACAAAACATTTTAGCGCTAGATCTCTTATTTAAGAGCGGACTAAATTAATGCTCTGCTAGTTAACTGGAGATGTTTTATTTGTATTAGGTACACGTGCCTCAATGTTTCCAAAAGTGGTGGGTACAAAATGACTCAACGAAATCTGGTGGGGACGCGTACCCACCGCCCCACCGAAATCGACGCCTATGCAAATATGTGATACTGTCTAAATACAATATATTTTTTATATATAAATGTTCAGTTTTGGTTAGTCTATTACCCAGGCTTCCAAGGCAACTGCAAAAGGCTGCAAATATAAATGGACAGATGTCAGCATCAGTGAGGTGTACCGCTACCTAACTAACCATCAGCCTTCAGAAATCATTCTGATATGATTTTTTTTTAAATCAATGTTGGAAACAGTTGTGCTGCTTAATTTTTTTTAACCTGTAATAGTTTTTTGTAGGATTCTTTGTATACATATTTTTTTTATAAAAAAAAACAAACAAGTTTGGTCTTTTTATGTTTGTTTTTTTGAAAGGATGTGTTAAGTGATAGTAATGACTTTACGTTCTTAGGAAAGATTTCTATTTTGAATAAATGCTGTTCTTTTTAACTTTTTATTCATCAGTGAATCATTCTTAGTTCAGGCTGCCTCACAGCACCTTGATGGGCCATTGGGGGAGTGTCTTTAGTCTTCCCACCCAGGTGTAAATCACATTAAAGGGTTAGTTCACCCAAAAATTAAAATTAAGTCATTAATTACTCACCCTCATGCTGTACCAACCCCGTAAGACCTTCGTTCATCTTCGGAACACAAATTAAGTTATTTTTGATTAAATCTGAGAGGTACATCACTGCTACATAGGCTGCCTAAGGGAATGAAACTTGACGGCCCAGAAAGTCATTAAAGAAAATGTTTAAATATTGAATGTGCCTACAGTGGCTCCACTATAAGTTTATCAAGCGACGAGAATACTTTTTGTACGAAAAAAAAAAAAAATAACGACTTTATTCTACCATCTCTTCTCTTCCGTGTCATTCTCCTAAGCTGTTGAAGTAGTGTAACAGCGCAGCGCTTCTTTGTTGTACGTCACACGTAGGCTCACTATTGGCCGACGCTGGTCATGTGTGTGATGCGTGTGACGTTCAACCAGAAGCGTTGCGCAATAACAATGCGTGAAATCTCCAGGCCCAAAGAGAATACTTGAATAGAGTCGCTATTTTTGTTTGTTTTTTGCGCTCAAAAAGTATTCTCGTAGCTCGATAAACTTAAGATCTAGCCACTGTAGTCAGTTGGACTCTTTTAACGATTTCTTTAATAACTTTTCGGGGCCGTCAAGTTTCATTCCCTGGCAGTCTATGTAGCAGTGATGTACCTCTCAGATTTAATCAAAAATATCTTCATTTGTGTTCCGAAGATGAACGAAGGTCTTACGGGGTTGGTACAGCATGGGGGTGAGTAATTAATGACTTAATTTTCATTTTGGGGTGAACTAACCCTTTAATATTCATGGCCATTCACACTCCCACGCATACAGCAGTGCTGACCAAAAACTGACGTAAGAAATTTAAATAGCTATATTGTTGTTTGTGAAAGAGTGGTCAGAATGTTTTACTTCATTTTGAAGTAAAAATTATAGCCTACAAGAATAGTAACTCAAAAGTCTTCTGGACAACTATTCAGTATGTGTTAAATGGCCTTATTGCGGTGACATTTTTTTTTTGCAAACATAATTAAATTAATCTGTAAAGCAGCTCAACGACAAAGGCAGTATCAACGACAAAAATCGGTGTTGCCTACACCGTGTTATCCTATTTTTAAAATTGGCACCCTGTTGACTTAAACGGGGCAAGTTTTAAACCTGATTTTAGCCTCTTAACATCCTTAATGTGTCATTACAAGTGCACAGCCATGTGAGTGATCTCATTAAGAGTGAACACTGTGAATCTGACTGCAGTAAATGTGAAAGACATGAATAAAAATTATGTTTATTCAGCCAGCTCACATACCCTGTTGGAAAGCATCTTTTGCAGCGATTTTTGTGTGAGCATATCAGTGAACACCCCAGACCACTCGGTGAGTTTCACGTCTTTGTAAACTAAAGTTTAATGCGTTTTAGGAAGGATTGTTTCTGTGCAGAGGTGGGGGGGGGGCAACCACAGAAACAGAAAATTCTCGGGCCTGCAGCATGTGTCCAAATTTCAATCTTAACCGTTCTATTTCATCAAAAACGATCTTGAAACAGGGCTTTAAGTGTAAAATACCGAACTTGTCCTTTAATATTTTCTTTTTTTCTCTTTTATGTTCTTGTTAATTGTTACGCTGAGAAAAGGGAATGTGCTAATACTCCGAGTGCATTTACATATTTAACACTTTTATGTATATTCCCAATAAATATATCTTTATATAAAAATAAATAGTTATTGGGTTTAACGTTACTCAAAATAATTGTTTTAAGGCAACTTCTGTATTTGGCCTAATTTAATGTGAAGAGTCTTTGGGAGATGGTACGATGGGGATCTAAAGGACACAGTTCGGGTGGGAGAAGTTAGACGACAAGCAGTGGAAGGGTTGAAGAGCATAAACAGCTGTGCTCTACCAGGCAAACTACAACTCTGGAGCTTTCAGTTTGGTCTACTGCCGAGGTTGCTGTGGCCACTGACTGTGTACGACGTTTCTTTGACAACAGTGGATAAGCTGGAAGCGTTGATAAGTTCATACATCAGGAAATGGTTGGGAGTTCCACGCTGCCTCAGCAGAGTGGGACTTTATAGTAAAGGAATATTTTCTATACAGAGATATTGCACATGCGCGTGCATTCGCTACTTAGATCCTACTTTCCGAATCTCAGCTAAAGCCTTTAGCCCGCTAGCATTTCACGTGTGGCCTCGCGCCTGTGTAAAATCTCATTTTACACCCGTTTCACTTAAAGGATACGGGCTATATCCATCATTTCAGTCCTAAATTAGTAGTGATATTGGTAGTATCACTACTAATTTACTGTTCATCTGTTATAATGGCGAACACATCGGATAAGTGTCTAACGTTACCACTGAGTGCAGGTGAGGACACATTCGAGCTGTTTTTGGTACGACTGGAGCTGGAGTCGGTGGAGAAGCAGATCCGTGTTCTGCTGGAGAAGCAAGCCGAGCTGCGAGATCGGCGATCAGCGCTTTAAACATCAAGCGCCGATGCTCACAAGTCAGTGGTTAGTAACTTTTTGACTCCGACTTCATCTACTCCGTGCGTTTCTCTGCCCAGGAGGACGCGATCATCTCAGCCTTCACTCACTCCGGCACCGAGGCAACACCATGGACCCTGGGTGATCCCACAGCGGAAGACACGAGCCAGGACCAGAGCTAGAACCTCTCCGCCCCTCCCGGTCTTCGAGATCTCCACCCGGAACCGCTTCTCCCCTCTTCGCGAGTCGGAACGCGACGACGTGATCATCGGCACTTCCATGGTCCGTCATGTCCGTGCTACCTCAGGTAAGGGTAAGGTGCGCACTCACTGCTCACCTGGTGCTCGTGTTCTTGATGTCGCTGCACAGATTCCCGAGATCCTGAACGGTGACGAGTGCGTCGGAGCTGTCGTGCTGCACGCGGGAACGAACGACATCAGGCTGCGGCAGACGGAGGTTCTGAAAAAAGACTACCGAAGCCTGATCGAGACGGTTCGCAGCACATCGCCTGAAGCAACGATCATTGTGTCTGGACCGCTTCCCACGTACCGACTTGGACAAGAAAGGTTCAGTAGACTATTTGCACTAAATGAATGGTTAATGTCATTGTGTAATGAACAGAAACTACTCTTTGTAAATAATTGGAATCTGTTCTGGGAGCGACCTAGGCTGTACCGTCCTGATGGCCTACACCCCAGCAGAATCGGAGCGGCTGTTCTATCGGACAACATCTCCAGGACGCTACACACCATCTGACTAGTAAGTCAAAGTCCAAATCACAGTCTTTGCTGTCCCAACTTAATTGAAAAATTTAATTATGTAGTGGAAGAGCCTCTTCTAAATATTATTAACTTGTCTTTATTTTTAGGTCATGTTCCAAAAATATTCAAGCTGGCAGTACTAAAACCTCTCATTAAGAAACCGCAATTAGATCCAAATAACCTAGCAAATTACAGACCCATCTCAAATCTTCCATTTATGTCTAAAATACTAGAAAAAGTTGTGTCCGCTCAATTATGCTCTTTCTTGCAAAAGAATGATATCTATGAAAAATTTCAACCGGGATTTAGACCGCATCATAGCACAGAAACTGCACTAGTTAAAATTACAAATAATTTACTCTTAGCTTCTGACCAAGGCTGTATCTCAATACTAGTTCTACTTGATCTTAGCGCTGCGTTTGACACTATAGATCATAAAATACTCTTGGATCGACTACAAAACTACACTGGTGTTCAGGGACAGGCATTAAGCCGGTTTAGATCGTACTTATCTGAGCGCTACCATTTTGTCTGTTTAAATGGGAAAAAATCGAAGATAACATCAGTAGACTAATATTATAAGAAAACATGAAATTAATTTCCACTGTTATGCTGATGACACTCAATTATATATCTCATCACGACCAGATGAAAATACTAACTTATCTAACTTGAGTGTCTAAAAGATATAAAATGCTGGATGACATGTAATTTCCAGCTATTAAATTCAGATAAAACAGAGGTATTACTTATTGGTCCAAAAAACTACCCACCAAATCCCTTACAATACAACTTTAATTTAGAAGGATATCCTGTTACTTTATCCACTACAGTAAAAGACCTGGGTGTTATACTAGACCGCAACTTGACTTTTGAAAATCATATTTCATATGTTACAAGAACAGCCTTTTTCCACCTTAGAAACATCGCTAAGCTACGTAACATGCTATCTGTTTCTGATGCAGAAAAGTTAGTTCATGCATTCATGACCTCGAGACTAAATTACTGTAATGCTTTATTAGTTGGTTGTCCTGCATCCTCAATAAACAAGCTACAGTTAGTCCAAAATGCAGCCGCTAGAGTACTTACTAGGTCAAGAAAATATGATCATATAACACCAATTTTATCAGTTGGTTGATAAATCAGTTGTATCATCTCTACACTGGTTACCTATAAAGTTCCGTATCAATTACAAAGTATTACTACTGACCTATAAAGCCCTAAATGGTTTAGCTCCTGTGTATTTAACAGACCTTCTATCGCCATACAATCCATCGCACTCTTTAAGATCACTAAATTCGAGGCTTCTGGTCATTCCTAGGATATCTAAGTCCACTAGAGGAGGGAGGGCGTTCTCACATTTAGCTCCTAAACTCTGGAATAGCCTTCCTGATATTGTTCGAGACTCAGACTCGCTGTCCTAGTTTAAAACTAGATTAAAGACGCATCTCTTTAACCAAGCATTCACTTAATACTTACGAACATCAGAACATCAGCTATGCTAATTATTTCTCATCTGCCTTTCTGCTGTTGTCTCGGGACGCTAGTCCCGAGGTAAATAGCGTTCGTCAGCTCCAGTTTGTATCCAGGCTCTCACGGAGATTTCAGATGCCCCACCACCTGTGATGAGACGACTCGACGCCTGTGAAGAGATGACTCAACGCCGGCGATATGTTATGCCCTAAATTAATACATGATTATCTAACTGTATTTTTCTATGTACATTTCTGAAATGCACTTTCTGTAAAGCTGCTTTGAGACAATGTGTATTGTTAAGAGCGCTATACAAATAAATTTGAATTGAATTGAAATTGAATTGAATATTGCAGCTGCCAGTCTCTGCTCAGGGTATCCGCGGGGTCATAAAAAGTCATAAAACGTCATAAATTTAACAATGAGTATTTTAGGCCATAAAAAAGTCATAAAAACGGCCGGACTTTCCATACAAGGTCATAAATTACATTTAGCCACGTCTCAAATTTAAATGCTCGTTCATTCATTGTTTCTACAATCGCCTTTCCCCCCGGAATTCGTCCGTTTCGCCTGTTGTAGTTCTTTCTGAGGAATCTGGGTGGTATCACAGCATTTCAGAACTACAAAGTCCATGCGACAGTGCAGCAAACAGACTTGTCGGAAGGAGAAGGACTTTCAGAAACCCGCGCGAACTCCGAAGTCCGAACTGTACTGTCACTCGCTGCTTAGTTTAACAGAAATCATCCGGGCTATCGCAATGGGAAAGTGTACATTTAACGTTCAATGGCTCGAAGACGGTGCATTTAGTAGTTGGCTCAAGCCCGTCGCAAACAATCGTTATCAAGCCTATTGCACACCGTGTAAGAAGGCGTTGGAGCTGTCTAGTTTAGGCATAAAAGCCTTAAAATCGCATGCTAAGTCTGAAAAGCATAGCATTGCTGTAAAAGGGCTGCAGCGGGTGCAGGCGATCAGTCAGTTTTGTTCGGCTCCGTCACTAACGTTACCCGGTCCAAGTACACCGCTGGATTCCGTTTCTGTCGCATCCTGTGCTACACACAGACACAGTGGTTTCGGATCAACCTCTACACTGAAAGCGGAGGTCCTGTGGGTGTTGAATACCGTGACCAAACACCAGTCGTACAACGGGAACGAAGGTATTGCCGAACTTTTCCAAACAATGTTCCCAGACTCTGACATAGCCAAAACCTTTACGTGCGGGAAAGATAAGACCTCATACATCACCCGGTTTGGCTTGGCAGAGTATATTAAAAAAGACCTCATCTCCAAGGTCTCGGGGCCTTATGTTCTCATGTTCGATGAAAGCTTAAATCACATAAGCAAGAAGAAACAGCTGGACATACACGTTCGGTTCTGGAATGACGACAAGGTGCATTCCCGGTACCTGGGATCACACTTCATTGGCCATTCCACGGCCCAGGATTTGCTAAAGCACTTTAAAGTAAGTAATTAACGTTTAATATTTATAAATGCTGCATGTAAATATGATTTTTAATGCTGCATGTAATATTTGAAATAATTTTATCTGCAAATCTACGACTATGAATAGCCTAAAACATGTGTTTGAGCCATTAATTCAAACCAGTTAGGAGAGTAGGGACACCTTTATGTCATGTAATGGTCTCTACTCTGCACCACTCTAGCCATAATGTTTTGAGAAAATAGAAAAAGAACTAGCCCAATATAATCTACATTTAATAATCGTTTAATTTGTTTCATCACCTGCATGGCATGGGTGTATTTTCAGAAACAGCCCACATGGATAACTTGATAGAAACTGACATGTAGGCCTAGTCAAACATGGTGATACTTGCTTGAACTTGAACTAGAAAAGTGCAAAAGTGTGTGTGCATGTGTGTATGTTATCAATTAAGTGGTTTACTTATTTATCCTCATCTTTTTATTGTTTTCCCTCAAGGAGTGTGTGCAGCAGCTGAATCTCAGCAGGCTGGTCTCTGTATCAATGGATGGGCCCAATGTAAATTTTAAGTTCTTTGAGCTTCTCCAATCCGACATACATGAAATGTATGGGGGTGCTCAGCTGGTGTCCGTGGGAAGCTGTGGGCTTCATACTTTGCACAACGCTTTCAAGGCAGGTTTCTCCATGTGGCAGGTGGAAAAGCTATTAAGATCCATGCACATTCTCTTCAACAATGTTCCAGCGAGGAGGGAAGACTATGTGACAGTCACGAAGTCATCAGTGTTCCCGCTATCATTCTGTGGCCATCGATGGTTGGAGAATCTGCCTGTGGTAGAGAGAGCTCTGGAGGTCTGGCCTTCACTTCAGCTGTATATGGATGCGGTAAAAAGAAAGGAGCTGCCAAACCCTGGTACAGGCTCGTATAACACAATAGAGGCTGCTCAAAAGGATCCCCTGATCTTAGCAAAGTTGCATTTTTTCACGACCATCGCCCATACCTTTGAGCCCTTCTTGAAGAGGTACCAGACGGATGAGCCAGTGATGCCATTCCTTGCCAAAGACTTGGCTGAGTTGATGAAGGTAATTTAAAAATAACTTGTGTGCTTGTCTGGCTCCTCAGCTACTATGATTAGATATTAGGGCTGCACAATAGAAATTATCAAAATATCTCAAATGTATATATCGCAATATGCATATCGCAATGGCTTGCAATATCTGGGTCATGAACAATAGACGAAGAGAAAATCACTCACTGCTCTCACTGCTGAATAACTTTTGTAGCTTTTATAAAAATCAGGATATATTTATTTCATACAGTGAAAACTAAGAAGTGTTTTATTTTTGCATTTGATTATTCAGTTTCTGTTGTTAAATAAACCTAATGTAGGATAACCTGAAACCCTGAACCCCGTGGTTTACACTGATGTTAAAATAACACTACTTATGCGACAGTAAAACACTGTTCACTTTCAGAAGCTGTAGGGATGTTTTCTTGTCACAAAAAGAATGTGAAACACCTATGTCGGTTATATAATTTAAAAATATATTTGAAAGATAATTTAAGTTTATTTTACACACTTTAATGCAAGGCAAGTTTATTTATATAGCACATGTCATACACAATGGTAATTCAAAGTGCTTTACATAGAAGAAATTAAAATAATCAACAACAAAAAAATAAGAATAATAAAAAAAAAAAAAAAAAAAAAGTACAGTAAAAACAGTCGGACGAACAGTGGCACAGTGCTCATTCAGTAAATGCATAGCTAAACAGAAGTGTTTTGAGTCTGAATTTGAGAATGTGTGACTACTGTAGGAGCACATCTGATCTCTTCTGGAAGCTGGTTCCAGCTGCAGCTGGCATAGTAGCTTTAAGCATTATCGTATCGAATATCGCATTATTTAATGAGTTATCGCTTATCGCAATTTTCTTCAATATTGTGCAGCCCTATTAGATGTGTATGAGTATGATGTATTGTGTACACTTTGTTTAATGGAATTTTTTGTTAAAACTGACATTACTGCATGAAAAATATGGATGTAGGGCACTTAAATTTTTCATCTGGAATATTCTTCTGACAGAGTGTATTGAGGCGGTTTGTGAAGAGAGAAGTCCTGCAGGACATTACAAAACTACAGCTCACCAAGCTGGACTTGAGTGAGAAGAAGAACTTGCTCCTCCCACAGAAAATTGACATTGGCCTAGGTGCAGAGAAAGCCCTGAAGGTATTGTGGTGAATTTTAGAATTTGTGGTCAGGATACAAGAAGCAGGAATCATTGTGTTGTACATTCTACTTACTTGTGTTTTTATTGTACATCCCTCTTCAGGACACTAAAATATCAGATCTCAGAGTCCTTGAATTTAGAAGGGACTGCATGCAGGGGCTGACTAATATAGTCAGAAAAGTGCAGGAGAAGAGCCCACTCAAATACGCCACTGTTAGGCAGATGGCCTGTCTGGACCCCTCTAACATGTTCAGAGACCCAGACAGGTGCAAGGAACAAATGAAATGTCTGGTGCAGACCTTTCTACAGGCCAAGCAGCTGGCAGGAGGTGTATCTGCTGGTAGGAGTAGTTCTGGAAGGGGCTTTGACCAAAGTTAGAGTACCACGCTGAATTATACTCTGTGTTTATTAGACTGTGTTTACAGCATTAATCTTAACTGTGCCATCTTGCAGACATTTGCTCCATTTACCTTTTCCCATCAGGGTATTTTTTAGCGTGGATCTCTAGCTTTTGTCATTTCCTCTTGTAATGGTCCTGCACCTGTTCTGTGTGCAGTGGCTAATGATTTAGGATTTTTACATAGGGTTTGCCTTGCTTACAATATAAAGTTTAGGTGCATCACCTAAGTGTTTTTAGGAAGCACATAAACTTAATAAGTGTAACACATTTGAGAAAATAAATGTAAAAATCAGAAGGTAGCTTAGTCTCAAATGGAAAGGTATCCTGAACAAAATGGATGAGTGAACATGTAGGTGTTGTAGATTAGATTAGCTCATTTTCTGGTAATGAATTTAAAATTGTATTTATCTGAGTTTAGTTGAGTTTCTATGTACTCTGAAATCTTAGGGAAACCCCTGAATTTAAACCACCATAATGTTATTGTAGTCTTTATAGAGGTTAAAGTGGATCAATATATCAATATAATTCTAACTAATTCCCTTTGTAACATTTTTTTTTTTTTTTTTTAGGGGATGTCATTCTACAACAGTTTGAGGCTCTCCTGACTCTTGAGTGTAGGAATGAAGAGTTTCTCTCCTTCCAGCCAATGGTAAAGCGGCTGGACACCTTCTTGTGCGACTGTTTAAGCTGTGCCTATCCAGTGGCTTGGGCATTTTGTCAGAAGCTGCTCCTCCTTTCTCATGGGCAAGCTTCAGTTGAAAGGGGGTTCTCTGTGAACAAGGAGGTTGAGACTGACAATATGCAGGAAGAGACAATGATTGCACATAGACTTGTGTGTGATTATGTAGATTTGCATGGTGGGGTGACCAAAGTTCCCCTCACAAAAGAACTGCTGGTATCGGTGGGTGCAGCCAGGTCGAGGTACCGCATTTTCCTTGATCAGCAGCGTGCAAGGAAGGAGAGTGAAGTACGAACACAGAAAAGAAAGCTGGCAGAAGAGTATTTGACCGACCTTAAGAGAAAGAAAACCACTGTTCAAGAGGTTTCCACCTGTCTCGCCAGAGAGGCCGACATGCTGGCAGAGGAAGCGGAGGGCAAATCGGGGTCAAAGATGGCACAGCTCCTTTCAAAATCAAACGCCCTCAGGCGGGCAAGCAAGCAGAAATTGGCTGAGCTGAAAAAGGTTGAGGAGGAGATCACCATTAAAGGGGACGAACTGAGAAAAATGTAGACAGACACTGACTGACTGACTTGTTATTTTGTAAAGTAATGCCATAAAATAATTGTTAATTTACAATGTTACAATTTACAGTTGCTAAGTGTTGTTCCTGTGTTCTTGCAACTCAAGTAAAGGAAAGCCTCAGTTTGTTACTCTTGAAATTGGAACCTTTAAATAATAAAACTTGTTACTTTCAATGAAAGTCAATAAAAAAAAAAGACTTTTGAAAGGAATTTTAATGTCGAAGTTATTTTTCGTAATTCGTGTAGGTCATAAATTTACATCATAATGGTCATAAAAAGGTCTTAAAAAGTCTTAAATTTGACTGACAAAACCCTGCAGAAACCCTGCTGCTTTAACCGAGGAGTTTAAGTGTGCCAAGGTCAGACTGGAAATGACCTTAGTAGAGTCACACGACAAATGTGTAAGGGAGGCAGCCCCTGTGTTAAAACTGGTAGAATGTGGTCAGCAAAGAAATCTGTGGTAGAGGCAAAAGCTGCCCTTCAAATTGGGGATATCGTGGGACAGGTACAGCATGGAAGAGGGGGTTTTGGGCTCAGTTTAGCTCCTCCTAAATGGCACAAGGCAGGCCCAGCTCAAAGGAGGAAGCTGGTAGTCAACGAGGTGCGAAAGCAGGAGGAGAGGATGAGGTGTATAAAGGCCATTTCCCAGGCCAAGCTGGGAGAGTGGATGAGATGGGAGAGTGTGGAACAACGCAAGATGGGCTGGCAAGACCTTTGGTCAATGGAAGAGAGTAGGATCAGTTTCCTTTTCAGGTCAACATATGATGTTCTCCCATCACGGCAGAACCTAAACCTCTGGGTAGGAGAGGATCCCTCTTGTCCTTTGTGTTCATCACCTGCCACATTAAGGCACATTTTGACCGGATGTAAGGTGGCTCTTAGTAGTGTTGTAGTCAAGACCACCTAACCCGAGACCAAGACAAGACCAAGACCAGAGTGTATCGAGACCAAGACAAGACCAAGACTTTTAGGGGCCGAGACCAAGTCGAGACCGAGACCAAGGAAGGGCGAGACCGAGACCAAGACCAGCGCCCCACACTACATTACACAAAAAATTGTGAAGCATGATCAAAAGAGCTTTTCAAATTGATCTGAAAGATCCACATTCCCATAAAAATACATAGCCTAAAGATATTAAACACCCAAAGATTACAGTATGCAGAATAATTATTCATTGTTCAATTCAATTTTTATTAATGTGTGCCATGCAAGACAGCGCTTAGGAGATGGTGAATCTGGCTCAGAAGAGAAAGAGTGCGACCGGGCGCTCTCTCGCTCTCTCTCTCTCTGTCACACGCGCAGCAGTTCGTCTACATTACTCATGGTCGATCGTTTTACATCCAATAAAAGCAAGGATGTTAACAAAAAAATGAGACAATATACTGGCAATTTAGTGATATTTTCACAGTTATGGTCTTGACTGGTCTTGAAAAAAAATCGCGAGTCCTCAATGTCCGAGACCGAGACAAGACCGAGACCAAATGCGGTCGAGTCCGAGTCGAGACCGAGACCATCAAGAGACCATCAAGACCGGTCTCGAGAACTACAACACTAGCTCTTAGCCAAGGTCGGATTACTTGGCGCCATGACCAAGTACTGCGATGTTTGGCTTTAGCATTGGAAGGCAAGCGTAGTATGACCAATAAGTTGCCGCCTGTTCTAGCTAAACATTACACGCAGAAGACAATATTCCTCCGCCCAGGCGAGCAACCACCAAGAAAAGGTGCTAACACCAATTCTCGCCAGAGGACAACTGGAAGATGCTAGGGACTGGATCTTGATCGACGGCTTATTTTTCCACCTGAGATTGCCACCACTAACCTACGACCAGATATTGTTTTGTGGTCTGGATCAGCACGCATTGTTCAACTGATAGAGTTAACAGTGCCATGGGGGGATGCTGCAGATGAGGCGTATGAGATGAAGAAACTGCGGTATGCTCATCTGGCCACTGAAGCAGAACAGCGAGTATGGAGAGTCCAGGTTTATCCAGTGGAAGTGGGTTGTCGAGGTTTTGTGGCACACTCTACAACCCGGTTCCTCAGAGACGTCGGATTCAGCGGCCAAGAGTTGCGTCGCACAGTAAAGAACTTATCTGAAGCAGCAGAAAGTAGGGATGTCCCGATCAGGTTTTTTTGCCCTCGAGTCCGAGTCATTTGATTTTGAGTATCTACCGATACCGAGTCCCGATCCGATACTTATATAATACATAAAAAAAGAATAAAGAAGAGAGAAAAAACAGATCCAGGATGTTGCTTAATTTTTATTTAATTCACCTTATTTTAACATTCAACAACTCTGTTAACAAACAGAGCACTTTTGTGAGGTAGCTTGAACAATCAAGTAATAAATAACATAAAATATTCACTTTTGGACTTTAGTGCAACAGTAAATATAGAAAAAGTCTAATATAAAAACAAATTTATTAAAAGAAAAACTATTTTTAAATAAGTTTGAGTTTTCCTACATCTTGAAACTTTCAGGTTTATAAATGGGGTAATCTTTGAAGGATGAACAAGTAATGTTTTGGTAATCACATTAAAAATAACATTTAAATATATATTTATATAATATTTGACTTTTGAAGTGCAACATTAAATCCATGTTCATTCACGGCACAATTTTTTCTCCTGGTTCCCACGTCAGCGCTGTTTGATCTAATAGAGATCTACGGTTAATAACGGAGAAATTTGAATGCTTCTCACTAGATCTCGCAGCAATGTTATTACTTCAGTGGCAAATTGAAATGTTTTCTTCACTGGATCTCTTAGCACAGTGTCGCTTGATCTTGTGCTGCACAGATGTTGCTGGTCCGAACTGATAAATGGTCCGTTAAGCACAATATAATGAGTAGCGCAGTTTCGTTGCGCTTTCATTACGTTTGCCATTTGATGTTGCGCAACGTTGTGGTGGTCGTGCCAGCGCGGATTTTGTCTGCAGGACAAATGGTCCTAGGAATCGTTCGGTTTGTATGCGTACCGAACCGGAAGCCTCGTACCGAAGCGGTTCAATAATTACGAATACATGTACCGTTACATTTACATATATCCGAGGTCTGATCGGGAGGTAACGTCCGATTCCGATCGAGTCTGAAACCATGTGATCGGGCCCCCATGTATCTTCAGGCAGAAAGGAGCAGCAACTGGCTGTGGTTGAGACGGTAAGATTCTAGCTGGCAGTGTACAGGCCGTCACGCTATGGTTAAGTAGAATTCTTGAAAACTTGAAGAGTCTGTTGGTTTATTTGTATACGTTCCTGTGGATATTGCGTGAATGACGGGTGGTTGGGCAGAGTACAAATCAGCATGAAGTTTTAACATCTACTCTTGTGTAATGGAAATAATGCGTGACGTCGCAATAACAAATGTCCAACATGGAAGTCGGATCTTCTCAGGATGAAGTAGCATTAGCATTTGTCTGGTCATGTGATGTCAACAGGTCTGTCCACAAGAGGCGGGTCGCTCTGTGTCAAATAAAACCACTTTAAAGGCAGGGTAGGTAAAAATCCCCAAAAAAACTTTTTTCCAAATTGGTTTAAACTGTCTTTATACATCAATGCATAATTAAAATGTAAGTAATCTGGAATTTTTTTTTTAAATAAAAATCGAGTGTCTGTAGTCCTCTCAGGACTGCAATAAACACAGCCCATTATTCAATTAACTCCCACCCCCTCCCTTCTCAGCTCCTTCCAAAGCCACGCCCCCAAAACACATGAACGCGCGATCCCGGCCCGTTCGCTCAGCTGGAAGAGTCGGACGCGTTTACCAGCGCCGAGCAGAGAGGAGCGCAGTGCATGTAGTGACATCATGTCAGAATCACAAGTAATAAAAAAAACTAACTTTATCAGTATGGATATAAACAATTAACATGGCTGTTAGTACACACTATCAAGCTCGCATATCGATACTGGTAAAGTTTAAAATATTTTACTAGCTCGTAACCGAATCAAACTCAATATAAGGCAAAGCTATAAATAGCTTTATTGATACACGTTTTCCGTTACTATCAGTTACACTGTGATGAAGGTGAATTTGTAAGATTCATAACATATACAGGTGTTTTGCATATAAGAGCTTCCACGATGAAAGCACAGTTGGCTCTGATGTATTGTTTACCGATAAACTGAGTAACATACACTCAAACACCTTCTCACAACTGCATTGCAGACACCAGATAATATAACACACACAACTAGGGGTGTAACGGTACACAAAAATCACGGTTCGGTACGTACCTCGGTTTTAAAGTCACAGTTCGGTACGTTTTCGATACAGCAAAAAGTAAGAAATGCCAGAGAAATTTCTTATTTGTTAAAAGAATTTTTTTTTTTTAAATAAGTGTCAGTTTTCCTACATCTTGAAACTTTCAGGTTTATAAATGGGTGTCATCTTTGAAGGATGAACAAATAATGTTTTGGTCATCACATTAAAAATAACATTTAAATACACTCACCTAAAGGATTATTAGGAACACCATACTAATACTGTGTTTGACCCCCTTTCGCCTTCAGAACTGCCTTAATTCTACGTGGCATTGATTCAACAAGGTGCTGAAAGCATTCTTTAGAAATGTTGGCCCATATTGATAGGATAGCATCTAGCAGTTGATGGAGATTTGTGGGTTGCACATCCAGGGCACGAAGCTCCCGTTCCACCACATCCCAAAGATGCTCTATTGGGTTGAGATCTGGTGACTGTGGGGGCCATTTTAGTACAGTGAACTCATTGTCATGCTCAAGAAACCAATTTGAAATGATTCGAGCTTTGTGACATGGTGCATTATCATGCTGGAAGTAGCCATCAGAGGATGGGTACATGGTGGCCATAAAGGGATGGACATGGTCAGAAACAATGCTCATAATAATAATGATTTAGGTGAGTGTATATGAAGAGTTCAGATGCAAAAGCCATTTGAAATTTTCTTCTAGAATGATCATTTTTTTCAAGCTTGTATATTTAAGTTCAGTAATTTCACTTAAATGGCAATGAAGATTACCTATTAATTGTCATTTAAGTGAAATTACTGAACTTAAATATACAAGGTTCATAAAAATGATCATTCTAGAAGAAAATTTCAAATGGCACTTAGAGGCTTTTGCATCTGAACTCTTCATATATTTATTTATATAATATTTGAGTTTTGAAGTGCTGGAAAAAGATGTGAAGTACTTGAAAGCATTTCACTATTCCAGCCAAACTGGTTACAGTTAGTGTTACTATATTAAATCTATGGTGAATGTTGCTGGTCTGTGGACGTAAAGTATTACTAGTTCATTCACGGCACAATATTTCTCCTGGTGTCCACGTAAGCGCTGTTTGATCTAATAGAGATCTACGGTTAATAACGGAGAAATGTGAATGCTTCTCACTAGATCTCGCAGCAATGTTATTACTTCAGTGGCGAATTCAAATGTTTTCTTCACTGGATCTCAGCGCTGTGTTGTACCAGTGTCGCTTGATCGAGATCGCCTCGCGCTGCACAGATGTTGCTGGTCCGAACTGATAAACGGTCCGTAAAGCACAATATAATGAGTAGCGCAGTTTCGTTCCGCTTTCATTACGCTTGCCATTTGATGTTGCGCAACGTTGTGGTGGTCGCTCCAGCACGGATTTTGTCGGCAGGAAAAATGGTCCAAGGAATCGTTCGGTTTGTATATATTGTATAACACATACAGATACAACATAAAGACATAGGTAAACATATGTAGAGCATATAACAACGAACCAAACGTGAAAAAACGGAGCAGGTAGAGTTCACGGTGAACATAGGAACAAAGTTTTGGCAGAGGGTAAAGCTAGGTATAAAAATAGATCCCCTAAATTTTTTAACCTAATGTTAGATTTGGCGAAATTAAACAAAACAGCTTTCAACTGCAGATAGGCCTATTGATTATTTATCGTCTCAACCCAGGCTCACTTACAGTAACGTTATACCAGTCGATACCAAAGTTACACTGTCATAGCTAAGCCAGTGTAACATTAGTTATGCTACGTAACGTTAGGTAGCTATATTAGCAGTGTTTCCCCTATCATTGTTTTATGACCCCCCCCCCCCCCCCCCTAAAATGCTGACGAAATCCAGTCATAAAAACGTAATTTACTGTATAACGCAAAATTTCACGGAATTTGTAAAATTTTAGGAATAAATAGAAAGCAGTTCAGTACACTAGAAATCAAATCGCGATGTAGACTAGTGTGTGTAAATATTTAACCACAAAGACAATTTAAATACGAGTCCTGCATGAATAATTGGTGCAGCCGACGCGCAGTTTCATTTACCACACACACACACTGAAGCACGTGTGACGCTTGCACTGTTTTTTTGCCTATATGAAGACACAAATGCATGAACTTCCTCTCCAGGCTCTAGATCCACTCGAAAGTCACTTCGTGATCATTTAACCGCTTCATTTGAGAAAAACTATCATCATGACATAAACACAAAAACTCAAAGGTCTTCACGGCAACCCGTCAAAATAAAAGTTCGGTTTAACTTGACAGAAATATATTACTGTTGTACAGTAGAATTTAGATATGTCCCAATGTAATAATACTAACACTAATCCAAATAAATTATCATCAAAACAAAAATTTTTAAGGAATAATCCATTTTAATTTTAACAGTAAAGCTCATTGTGCAGCACGTTATTTGACAAAAAGTTTATTTAATTTCATATGATTAAAATTGATGATAAATTATCAAATTTGTGTTTTATGTCTTCATTTTATTACCAGAAAAAACACAACACAGAATTAGTGTGACATTTGACAAGTATCCATAACAAGCCCACTCCGCAATAGCAGCACCCCCCATATGCATATCAATGCATAATTAATTAATTTTAATTATGCATTGATATATCAAGATAGTTTAAACAAATTTGGAAAAAAGTATTTTTGGGGATTTTTACCTACCCTGCCTTTAATTAGGACACTCTTCAAAAATATCACTAATTTCTGTAGAGCTGGACATTTTAATAAGGATCAAATGACTGAGTTCAACTTTGAGAATGAAACTAACCTGTTTTTTCCTCAGTTTCTTCTTGTTTCACACTGAATGTGTCTTCAATCTTAAAGTCTTCACTCTCCTCTTTAATACACGTCATGTTTATAATGGATCTCAGTCGCTTCACCAGGAGTTTTTCTGTGTGTTTGGACACTCTGTCCTGTTTAATATGGAAAAATAGAAAAATGAACAGAAAGAAAAATAAATGCAAACTAAATCTCTGAGAGCGTCTCAATCAGATCTAGTTCAGTAGTTCAGTGCACTGGTAAGAGACTCAGTCAGAGAGAGAGTTAATGGACTTAAATGATCTGATTAGACTAAAAACACTCTAAACTAAATCTCTGAGAGCGTCTCAATCAGATCTAGTTCAGTAGTTCAGTTCACTGGTAAGAGACTCAGTCAGAGAGAGAGAGTTAATGGACTTAAATGATCTGATTAGACTAAAAACACTCTAAACTAAATCTCTGAGAGCGTCTCAATCAGATCTAGTTCAGTAGTTCAGTTCACTGGTAAGAGACTCAGTAAGAGAGAGAGAGTTAATGGACTTAAATGATCTGATTAGACTAAAAACACTCTAAACTAAATCTCTGAGAGCGTCTCAATCAGATCTAGTTCAGTAGTTCAGTGCACTGGTTAGAGACTCAGTCAGAGAGAGAGAGTTAATGGACTTAAATGATCTGATTAGACTAAAAACACTCTAAACTAAATCTCTGAGAGTGTCTTAATCAGATCTAGTTCAGTAGTTCAGTTCACTGGTAAGAGACTCAGTCAGGTCATTTAAGTCCATTAACTCACTCTGACTGACAGTTTATTTGGACCAGCTTGCTCCTCAGAATCACAACCTGTAAGTATGAATAATTATTGATGTATAGGCCTATATTTTCTACTGGATGTTCAAAATACGTGGTTTTATGTTTTATATAGTGTAAGTATCTGGATAATTCACGTTTTCACTGTCTTAACTGAAATACTTCTGCTAATCAGCTGTGAGCTACTATTACCTAAACTGTGTAATGCAGATTGTCTGTCATTCTTACTAGTAATGGCCTATTATTTTTTTAAAGTGAGAAACAACTATTCAAAATGTATACACTGTAAAAATATTGCAAATGGCTTTCAACTTAAATTTTAGTTAGAATAATTTTCCCAGATCTAACTATACAAGTTGTCATTTTAAATACAACTTCACTTTTTAACTTTAAATTAAGATGTGTAGCCTAATCAAGAAAAAAAGATTAGACAAATTACAAAAATAAGGATGACTGGTGTAGAACACGTATTATTCTTAACAAATACCAACATTAAGATAATTTAATAATATAAATAATAATTGATTATTAATGCGCCTGAACTCCAGATAAAATGAGCTTCAACGGGAGAAACACGACGAACACATGTAGGCTAATTCAGTCATGAGACAACACGTTTATTTGCGTTAAACTGACAATAATGAGACGCAGCTTTTCTGTTACTCATGCGCTTTAGTCATAAAAAACTAACTTAATTCACAGTTCTCTATATAATTGTACGAACAGCTTGAATTGGTTTAAACACTTTAAATGATTAAAAACACAAACCTCTCTTCAGCAGAATCGCAGATCTTCTTCTTCTTCTTATGTCTTTTAATGGCGGTTGGCAAACAACTTTTAAGTGTGCATTACCGCCACCTTCTGATATGGAGTGTGGATCACAATAGCCTTTCCTCACTTCCCTTAAAATAAATATATAAATAACTACATACATCCATAATAAAACCAATAAATAACTCCATAAATATCTAATAACATTATTAACCTTTATACATTATCATTATTATTAAATACAATTTTCTAAGCTTACTAAACTCATATCCTTCTACTAAGCCCTGTTTTACTCAAAAACACAAATATCGCTCTATACCCTACATGTCCTGAATTCATTTGTAACAGTTCCTTCATTTCAAATCTAATTTTTTCCTTTCTAAACCAGTTTTTCAGCCTCATCCTTTCCTCCTTATACTTATGACAATTTATAATAACATGTTCTACTGTTTCGTTAATATTACAGACCTCACACATCCCAGTTTCATGTTTCCCTATTAATTTAAGCGTACTATTCAAACCAGTATGCCCGAATCTCATTCTTGAAATAATGTCCTCTTCCCTTTTATTCCTATTATTTTCTCTCATACCTCCTACCCTCTTCTGAATACTATAATACATTCTTGCTTTTGTTTCTTTATTCCACTCCTCTTGCCACTTCTTTCTTATTCCTTCTTTGATTATGCTTTTTACTTCCGCCTTACTATAACTTATTACCATATCTATCTCTGTTTTTTTGGTTGCATTTTTGGCATATTTATCTGCTAATTCATTTCCTTCTACTCCTATATGGGCTGGAATCCAGATGAATTTAACTACTACTCCAACTCTATTAATTCTATACACAGCTTGGGCTATTTCCAACAAAATATCCTGTCTAGCTTCGGATTGCATGTTCTTAATACTGGTTAACGCGCTACTAGAATCTGACCCTATTAACACTTCCCTTGACCTACTATTTTCAACCCAATCAAGAGCTAAGAGAATGGCTAGCATTTCTCCTGTATACACTGACATTTTATCATTTACTCTCTTATTTATCATAACATTCACTTCTGGTATAATGAACGCAGCTCCTACTCTATTTTCTTCTGTTTTTGATGCATCTGTATATATCTTAATAAACATAGAATAATTATCCTCTATATATCTACTAACCTGACTCCTATCAATACCATTCTCTTTTTTCCACTCTAAAAGGTGCAAATCACCTCTAACTCCCCTAATAGCCAAGGTGGAACATTAGATAATGGCACAGTTGGACTTATCGCTATATCTCCTATCCCTATCTCATCGACTGCTTCCCTTATTATCCAACCAAAACTCTTAATCTGCCGTCTTTCCCTTTCTTGACATGGTTGTAACACCTTCTGAGTCGGGTGACTTTCCCTATGCCCTTTTAAATTTGCCCAGTACGTTAATGCTATCTGACTTCTTCTAATCTCCAATGGCATCTCATTCATTTCTACTTGTAATGCCGCTACTGGGGTTGTTTTAAAAGCACCACAACAGAGTCTCAACGCCTGACTTTGAATAACATCCAACTTTTTAAGTAAAGTACTTGAAGCAGACTGATAAACTATACATCCATAATCTATAACTGCCCTAATTAATCCAGTATAAACTACTTTCAATGAGGTCCTACTTGCTCCCCACTCTCTACCTCTCAGACATCTTACTACGTTCAATATTCTTTTACATCTTTCAACAACTTTCTCAATATGTATTTTCCAGTTAAGTTTTTTGTCAAACCACATCCCGAGATATTTAAAACATTCCACTCTCTCTAGATTTTTGTCATAAAGTTTAAGTTGAATCTGTTCTTGCTTTTTCCTTTGAGAAAAACAGATTACTTTGGTCTTTGCCACTGAAAACCTGAAACCCCATTCCATTCCCCAACTCTCAACCTTCCCAATTGCCTCTTGCATCTTCCTCACTATATACTCTATATTTCTTCCCTTTTTCCACATAACACCGTCATCTGCAAATAAAGCAACACTTATAGATCTATCAACTCTACTAAACACTTCATTTATCATAATTGAAAACAAAACTGGACTAACTATACTCCCTTGAGGAGTTCCATTTTCCACTAAATACTTCGTACTCAATTCTGTCCCTACTCTTACTGCGATCCACCTATCAGTTAAAAAGTTTTTTATCCAACTATACATTCTCCCTCTTATTCCTAATTGATAACTCTTAATCATAAGTCCTTGTTTCCACAACATATCGTACGCCTTCTCCACGTCAAAAAATACAGATAATATACTTTCTTTATTAATTTGCGCTTTTCTAATTTCGCTCTCTAAACATATAGCCGGATCTATTGTACTTCGCCCCTTTCTAAACCCACTCTGGTAATCTTTTATCAATTCCTTTGTCTCCAAATAATACTTTAATCTTTCATTTATCATCTTTTCCATAATTTTCCCTACATGTGAAGTTAAAGCAATCGGTCTATAACTTTCTGGCAGACTCGGATCCTTACCTGGTTTACATATAGGAACAATACTTGATTCTTTCCATTGTTTTGGCAAACATCCCACTTCCCATACCTTATTATATAATCTCAATAATGTTTCCTTACTTTCATCATTTAAATTTTTTAACATACAATAACTTATTTGATCATTTCCTGGCGTTGTTTTTCCCGATTTTTCTTAAGACATTATTCAACTCACCCATTGTAAACATCACATTTATGGTACTTTCATTGTCCCCACTTTCCTGTATTACTTCAACACTATCTCTTATTGTTTTCTCCCTCTGTATCTTTTCCTCATTACTCAAATTACTATTACTATGTACTTTAACAAATGTCTTTGCCAGCAACTCTGCTTTACCTTTGCTCTCTAATATTACTTTCTCTCCTTCTTTCATTATAGGATAACCATACTCTCTTTTATTTCCTGACATTCTCTTAATCATACCCCATACTCTATCTAATGGTGTACTTCTTCCTAGGGATTCGCAATATTTCCCCCAAAAGTTTTTCTTAACTCTCTTTATTGTCTTCCTTACTACAGCCTGTTTCCTCTTATAATCAATTAAATTCTGGAAGTTATGTGTTCTTTTCAGGATTTTAAATGCTTTATTTCTCTCTTTAATTACCTTTGTGCATTCTTGTGTCCACCACGGAACGATTTTCTTTCTAATACTGCCTCCTCTTTTTGGTATCGACTCTTTTGCTGCACTTAAAATAATACTACTTATTTCGTCATTTAGATCTTCAACTCCCTGATTTATACAAACCTCCTTTAATTTCTCTTTGGACAATATTCTAAACTTGTTCCAATCTGCTTCCTCAAATTTCCACCTACTTACTCTCTCTTTCTTTTGCATATCCCTTTCTAATCCAATTTCTATGTATATAGGATAATGATCACTCCCTATAGTACTTTCCTTATTTACTTCCCAACTACTTATCCCTACCAAAGACTGGGACACCAACGTAAGATCTATTGCTGTCTCTATACCCTTACTTAAATTTATTCTTGTACCAGACCCATCATTTAGACATATTAATTCCTTTTCATCCAATACTTCTTCTAAAATGTCTCCATTCAAATCTTCTTTTTCACCCCACACCTTACTATGTGCATTAAAATCCCCGCACCAAATAATTTTTCCTCTCCACTCCTCCAGTATTGATTCTAGTTGTACTCTCTCTAGTTTTTTACATGGGTTATAAAAGTTAATCACTTTGATATTTTCTTTCTTGATCCATATTTCAACAACTATTACCTCTAACTCTTGTATTGTTTTTAATCTCCTGTATACTATACAGAATCGCAGATGAGCGCGGCGCAGCCTTATGACGTAATATCAACACACCAAAATAAAAGTCCTGTTCACATGCTTAAAAAAATAAATATAAGCATACAGAAAACACATTAAAATGATAAGATAAATGACAAATTCATTTAAATGTAAGCAAGTGTGAAGTGATCACAATTATAATACCAACTACAGAACATTTGTTATTTTCTCAATCAAGGGTATCTTCATATTTTTATTAAGTTGGCTTGAGAAAGCCAACTTACTGAAATCCTATTTAAACTTATTATTATTATTATTATTCTTCTGACTCTAAAATTTAAACTCTAACTCGTCCTAGAGCTTTAACTCTACAAACTCCAAACTCGGGTCAGACCTTCAAACTGTTCTGACTTAGTGTGCTATATCTTTTCAGACTGATTTGACTTTCAGATTTCTTAAAAATTAATATTAAAAATCATAAAAATCCCATTGACTTTCATTGGAACAGTTCAAAATGAGCCAAGACTACGGTGGCCCAATAGTTATCACCAAATAAACTCAAATCTAAAATCCCTGACTCAATTAAACTACCATTCTATATGTACTAATGAACTTTATCTATCTATCTATCTATCTATCTATCTATCTATCTATCTATCTATCTATCTATCTATCTATCTATCTATCTTTCTTTCTTTCTTTCTTTCTAACTAATCTCTTTCTTTCTAACTAATCTATCTTTATTTCTTTATAACTAATCTATCTTTCTAACTAATCTATCTTTCTTTCTTTCTTTCTTTCTTTCTTTCTTCTTTCTTCTTTTCTTTTCTTTCTTTCTTCTTCTTTCTATCTATTCTTTCTAACTAATCTATCTTTCTTTCTTTCTTTCTAACTATCTTTCTTTCTAACTAATCTATCTATCTATCTTTCTTTCTTTCTTTCTTTTTTCTAACTAATCTATCTATCTTTCTTGCTTTCTAACTAATCTATCTTTCTTTCTAACTAATCTATCTTTCTTTATTTCTAACTAATCTATCTTTCTTTCTAACTAATCTATCTTTCTTTCTTACTAATCTATGTTTCTTTCATTTTAACTAATCTATCTTTCTTTCTAATTAATCTACCTATCTTTCTTTCTAACTAATCTATCTTTCTTTTCTTTCTAACTAATCTATCTTTCTTTTCTTCTAACTAATCTATCTTTCTTTCTTTCTAACTAATCTCTTTTTTTTTCTAACTAATCTATCTATCTTTCTTTCTTTCTAACTAATCTATCTTTCTTTCTAACTAATCTATCTTTCTTTCTTTCTAACTAATCTATCTTTCTTTCATTCTAACTAATCTGTCTTTCTTTCTAACTAATCTATCTTTCTTTCTTTCTAACTAATCTATCCTTTCTTTTTTAACTAATCTATCTTTTTTCTTCTTTCTAACTAATCTATCTTTCATTCTAACTAATCTATCTTTCTTTCTTTCTTTCTAACTAATCTTTCTTTCTTTCTGTCTAACTAATCTTTCTTTCTTTCTTTTCTTTTCTAACTAATCTATCTTTCTTTCTAACTAATCTATCTTTCTTTGTTAACTAATCTATCTATCTTTCTTTCTAACTAATCTATCTTTCTTTTCTTTCTAACTAATCAATTTTTCTTTCTTTCTTTCTTTCTTTCTTTCTAACTAATCTCTTTATTTTTTCTAACTAATCTATCTATCTTTCTTTCTTTTCTTTCTAACTAATCTATCCTTTCTTTTTAACTAATCTATCTTTCTTTCCTTCTTTCTAACTAATCCATCTTTCATTCTAATAATCTATCTTTCTTTCTTTCTAACTAATCTTTCTTTCTTTCTGTCTAACTAATCTTTTATCTTTCTTTTCTTTCTAACTAATCTATCTTTCTTTCTAACTAATCTATCTTTCTTTCTTTCTAACTAATCTATCTATCTTTCTTTCTAAACTAATCTATCTATCTTTCTTTCTTTCTTTCTAACTAATCTATATTTTTCTTTCTAACTAATCTATCTTTCTTTCTAACTAATCTATCTATCTATCTTTCTTTCCTTTCTAACAATCTATCTTTCTTTTCTTTCTAACTAATCTATCTTTCTTTCTTTCTAACTAATCTCTTTATTTTTTCTAACTAATCTATCTATCTTTCTTTCTTTCTAACTAATCTATCTTTCTTTCTAACTAATCTATCTTTCTTTCTTTCTAACTAATCTATCTTTCTTTCATTCTAACTAATCTTGTCTTTCTTTCTAACTAATCTATCTATCTTTCTTTCTTTCTAACTAATCTATCCTTTCTTTCTAACTAATCTATCTTTCTTTCTTTCTTTCTTTCTAACTAATCTATCTTTCTTTTTTCTAACTAATCTTCTTTCTTTCTAACTAATCTCTTTCTTTCTTACTAATCTATCTTTCTTTCTAACTATCTATCTATCTATCTTTCTTTCTAACTAATCTATCTTTTCTTTCTAACTAATCTATTTTTCTTTCTTTCTAACTAATCTTTCTTTCTAACTAATCTATCTTTCTTTCTTTCTAACATTCTCTTTCTTTCTTTCTAACTAATCTCTTTCTTTCTTTCTAATAATCTATCTTTCTTTCATACTAACTAATCTGTCTTTCTTTTAACTAATCTATCTTTCTTTCTTTCTAACTAATCTTCTTTCTTTCTTACTAATCTATCTTTCTTTCTAACTAATCTATCTATCTTTCTAACTAATCTATCTTTTCTTTCTAACTAATCTATTTTTCTTTCTTTCTAACTAATCTTTCTTTCTAACTAATTCTATCTTTCTTTCTATTCTAACATTCTCTTTATTTTTTCTAACTAATCTTCTATCTTTCTTTCTTTCTAACTAATCTATTTTTCTTCCTTTCTAACTAATCTATCTTTCTTTCTAACTAATCTATCTATCTTTCTTTCTTTCTAACGAATCTATCTTTCTTTCTAACTAATCTATCTTTCTTTCTTACTAATCTATCTTTCTTTCTTCTAACTAATCTATCTTTCTTTCTTACTAATCTATCTTTCTTTCATTCTAACTAATCTATCTTTCTTTCTAACTAATCTATCTTTCTTTCTTTCTTCTTTCTAACTAATCTATCTTTCATTTAACTAATCTATCTTTCTTTTCTTTCTTTCTAACTGATCTTTCTTTCTTTCTTCCTAACTAATCTTTCTTTCTTTCTTTCTAACTAATCTCTTTCTTTCTTTCTAACTAATCTATCTATCTATCTATCTTTTTTTTCTAACTAATCTATCTTTCTTTCTTTCTTTCTAACTAATCTATTTTTCTTCCTTTCTAACTAATCTATCTTTCTTTCTAACTAATCTATCTATCTTTCTTTCTTTCTTTCTAACGAATCTATCTTTCTTTTACTAATTCTTTCTTTATTCTAACTAATCTATCTTTCTTTCTAACTAATCTATCTTTCTTTCATTCCAACAAATCTTCTTTTTCTTTCTAACTAATCTATCTTTCTTTCTTTCTAACTAATCTATCTTTCTTTCTTTCTAACTAATCTATCTTTCTTTCTTTCTTTCTAACTAATCTATCTTTCTTTCTTTCTAACTAATCTATCTTTCTTTCTTTCTTTCTAACTAATCTATCTTTCTTTCTTTCTAACTAATCTCTTTCTTTCTTCTTAATCTTATCTTTCTTTCTAACTAATCTATCTATCTTTCTTTCTAACTAATCTATCTTTTCTTTCTAACTAATCTATTTTATTTCTTTCTAACTAATCTATCTTTTTCTTTCTAACTTTCTAAAAATAAAAATGTTAGAAATAAAGAAAGATTTCTTTCTTTCTTTCTTTTCTAACCATTCTCTAATATTTTTTTCTAACTAATCTATCTTTCTTTCTAACTAATCTATCTTTCTTTCTAACTAATCTATCTATCTTTCTTTCTTTCTTCTAACGAATCTATCTTTCTTTCTAACTAATCTATCTTTCTTTCTTACTAATCTATCTTTCTTTCTAACTATCTATCCATCTTTCTTTCTAACTAATCTATCTTTCTTTCTTTCTAACTAATCTATCTATCTATCTATCTATCTTTTCTTTCTAACTAATCTATCTTTCTTTCTTTCTTTCTAACTAATCTATTTTTCTTCCTTTCTAACTAATCTATCTTTCTTTCTAACTAATCTATCTATCTTTCTTTCTTTCTTTCTAACGAATCTATCTTTCTTTCTAACTTATCTATCTTTCTTTCTAACTAATCTATCTATCTTTCTTTCTAACTAATCTATCTTTCTTTTCTTTCTAACTAATCTATCTTTCTTTCTTTCTAACTAATCTATCTTTCTTTCTCTTTCTTTCTTTCTAACGAATCTATCTTTCTTTCTAACTAATCTATCTTTCTTTCTTACTAATCTATCTTTCTTTCTAACTAATCTATCTATCTTTCTTTCTAACTAATCTATCTTTCTTCTTTCTAACTAATCTATCTATCTATTATCTATCTATCTATCTATCTATCTATCTATCTATCTATCTATCTATCATCTATCTATCTATCTATCTATTCTATCTATTATCTATCTTTCTTTCTAACTAATCTATCTTCTTTCTTTCTTTCTAACTAATCTATTTTTCTTCCTTTCTAACTAATCTATCTTTCTTTCTAACTAATCTATCTATCTTTCTTTCTTTCTTTCTAACGAATCTATCTTTCTTTCTAACTTATCTATCTTTCTTTCTAACTAATCTATCTATCTTTCTTTCTAACTAATCTATCTTTCTTTTCTTTCTAACTAATCTATCTTTCTTTCTTTCTAACTAATCTATCTTTCTTTCTCTTTCTTTCTTTCTAACGAATCTATCTTTCTTTCTAACTTATCTATCTTTCTTTCTAACTAATCTATCTATCTTTCTTTCTAACTAATCTATCTTTCTTTTCTTTCTAACTAATCTATCTATCTTTCTTTCTAACTAATCTATCTTTCTTTCTTTCTAACTAATCTATCTATCTATCTATCTATCTATCTATCTTTTCTTTCTAACTAATCTATCTTTCTTTCTAACTAAACTATCTTTCTTTCTTTCTAACTAATTTATCTTTCTTTCTAACTAATCTATCTTTCTTTCTTTCTAACTAATCTATCTTTCTTTCATTCTAACTAATCTGTCTTTCTAACTAATCTATCTATCTTTCTTTCTAACTAATCTATCCTTTCTTTCTAACTAATCTATCTTTCTTTCTTTACTTCTTTCTAACTAATCTATCTTTCATTCTAACTAATCTATCTTTCTTTCTTTCTTTCTAACTAATCTTTCTTTCTTTCTTTCTTTCTTTCTAACTAATCTTTCTTTCTTTCTTTCTAACTAATCTCTTTCTTTCTTTCTAACTAATCTATCTATCTATCTATCTATCTATCTTTCTTTCTTTCTTTCTTTCTAACTAATCTCTTTCTTTCTAACTAATCTATATTTCTTTCTTTCTAACTAATCTATCTTTCTCTCTTTCTTTCTAACTAATTTATCTTTCTAATCTATCTATCTTTCTACCTAATCTTTCCTTTCTTTCTAACCAATCGTTTTCTTTTTTAGAACTATTCTTTCTTTCTAACTAATTCATCTATCCAACTTCAAACTACTTTAAACTTCTTCAAACTCTCTGGTCCGGCTTTCTCAAGCCAACTTAAAGTTTGTCTCATCAAACTTTTTTTCTAGTTAAGTCTTCATATTATAAAATATTGTAAATAATGTTTAAATATTTCATAACTCATTAAACAATTTGTAGATCAAAATTAAATGTTTGGTTTGATGTATTAACTAAAACTGAAGTACAATATATCCATCTTATTCAAATTGCAACTTTATTTGATTAAAGTGCATTATATTAAAAGGGCCATTAAATGATTACAGTGATTGTCTGAATGTAAACTGTAACTCTTGAGGTATATCCATCAGACCATCAGCAGTGCTTAATTTGTAAATTAATAAATTCCGGATCAAAATAAGCAATTAAGAGGCGCTGTGGCCGACTTTACAACGTTTTCCCAGAACATATAATGACGTCACTAAATAGTGATGATATAAACCATCATTTACATTGCATTATTTTTGAATACTTTGATTCTGACCCTACTAAAATAATTCTTGCTTTGTTATTAAATATATTCATCTTCTTTGACAATTTAATATTCATTTATGTAAGTTTACCCACAAGCAAACCTTTTTGAAAGAATTTAAAATATGTTAACACTATTACATCTTCAGTAAATAAGAAAGCAAGTAGAACATATTCAATTTTGAAGGACTTTAATTTGCACACTGTAATTGATGTATAGATTAATATGTTACCTTTCTGTTCTTTTTCTTCATCTTCTCTTTTTTTGTTGTTGTTGTTGTTGTTGTTGTTGATATTTTTCAGTGTCCAGCTAATTATTGTTAACTCTTCTTGGCTCTTTTCGTGTGTATTTTGATGACATTAGACACATTATTAATACATTTTGTATATAGTATACAAAGTTGTATTTCATAAACATGTCATCTCTGTATTTTTGCACACAAAAAAACACATTCACAAGTTTCTGAACGGCCTGGTGTATTATTCTAATTTCTAGATGAATGCTCAGATTAGAAGAGATTTTTTTGTGAGCTATATTTTTTCTTTATAATAAGCATCATAAATGTAGGGTTCAATAATGAAACTTACCAATGGCATTGTGCAGCCTGTGTCCGAAACACCCAAGGTTTGTCCAGTTGTTCAGCTGCAGTGCTCTGATCATGTTTGATCCACTGTCGGTCATCATACATACTTGAAGTGACTCTTTTAAACCCCAACATGAAAGTGCATCCCTGAGACCCGAAGCGATTATTTCCCCGGTGTGGTCGTCAGGAAAATATGAAGTTTGTAGGCATTTGCTTTGCAGTTTCCAGTCAATGTAGTGGATTGTGAGGCTAATGTACGGTTCTGTGGTACGGCTTGACCATAGATCAGCAGTGGTGGAGAAAAATGCAACGTTACTTATTTTGTTGTAAACTTTTTCCCGAAATCCACCGTCGGTCGTCATACATACTTACATACATACGTCAGGACTCTTTTAAACCCCAACACGAAAGTGCATCCCTGAGACCCGAAGCGATTATTTCCCCGGTGTGGTCGTCAGGAAAATATGAAGTTTGTAGGCATTTGCTTTGCAGTTTCCAGTCAATGTAGTGGACTGTGAGGCTAATGTACGGTTCTGTGGTACGGCTTGACCATAGATCAGCAATCAACTTTCTGAAACCTTCTTTCTCCACAGTTTGAACGGGTACCATGTCCTTTGCTATGTGATGTGTTATGGCACTTGTTATGTCTTTCCACTTTTTCCTAGTCTTGTCATAACGAGTACCGGCAGCGAATGAAGACTTTATTGATTGCTGAGTCAGAGTGCGAGCCGTCTTCGGGCGTGCTCCGTCTCCGGGAAAACCTGTTGCACGCATTTGGGTGCATTCCTCATATTCACGGGCCGGGCATGCATGGTTTTCAAATGATTAAATAGATTACTGGTGTTTCCACCTTTGGCTGCAACAACACGACAACACAACTTGCATAGTATTGTTTGTTGGTCGATGTCGGAGATTTTGAACCCAAACCAGTTCCATACGACAGAGGAGCCCCCTTCTTTTTAACCAATTCTTCATCGTGCTCTTCAATAGGACTTTCTGCGTGTTCGCTCATCTTGTTCACTTTTGCAGTGCCTATTATTAAATCTCGCTTATTATTGCTGCTGTGTGTTTGAGGAGCGGTAGTGCTCTATTAACTTGGATTGGAGTGTTGCCGTGCTCTGTTTGATTATTTATTGCCTGTGCATCGCGCGAGTTGTACTAGACTAGAGGAAAAGTTTAAACGTTCAGTTCAGCTTCAGCCTCAATTCTGCCATTAGTAGTGCTAAAAATAGTAGTGTTTTTAGTCAAAGTAGTGCTTTTATTTAAAAAAAACATGCCAAGTGGGGACCTGAAACTCTGACCGATGTCTACCTTACCAACAGGGGACTGTACTAGCCTGCAATGAAACTGTGTGTGTGTGAACAGTGAAGTGAACTACAGTGAAGTCTGTCTTCATTATGTAACTAAAATATATATATATATATATTATATATATATATATATATATATATATATATATATATATATATATATATATATATATATATATATATAAGTTAAATTATATATATTTTATATACATTATATATAAATAAAAATAAGAATTACACTATCTACTGTTAACTGTAGTTTTCTACATTATCCATGTTTACAATACAAAATTATTCTTAATTTTCCACTTTTGTATAGATGGTGATTAAACTGAGACTAACATGAACACTTGTGTAGGTGTTTAGTTATAATTTTTATTTTTTAGATTCAGAATATATTTTATACTTATTCATGTTTTGTTGTGTTATGTTTTGAACATCAGTTTTGATTAGAGAATGTAAAGATGTGCAAATTGGTCTGTATAGAACATAAAGTTCTGTTAGTGTTAGTTTTAAGTGAGAAATAAATTAATGTGAATTGAAAGACGTCATTGAATACATTTTTTGCCAAAGCAATAATAAATGATCCACAGTTTGTCACATAAGCCTCTTTCACACAGAGATTCCAGAAAATACACTGATAATTTGTCCTGCGATCTTTTGATTTCTGTTCATCCACACTACCAGGGATTTTCTGGAATCAGTGTGTGTGTGTGTTCACACACATCCTGTAAAGATACCATTAATACATGTGACATGGCTTTCATCCTGCGTTTATTTCACACCGGGTCGATTCCGGGACTGATCCCAGCAATGTTGCTAGGGGAAAATTAAGAATAATTTTGTACAGTAATGTAAACGTGGATAATGTAATGAACTGCAGTTAACAGTAGATAGTGTAATTCTTGTTTTTATTTATTTATTAAATACATTTGTACAAAAGAAAACGTTACAAAATAAATTTGAAAGGGTAAATCCCAGCGTTTTCTCTAGTTTATTGTAGTTTATTTGAGAAGTTCTATAGATTCTTGGACATTGGTAAGTGTGTTTTTGTGAGCTCTCAGGCCGGTTCCACCTAAAACACCTTTCAAGCTGTCCTGCATTGAGATGTAAATGACTGTGGGGGGATGTGCTCAATCCACACACACATGAAATACCTATTTTAGAATATCAAGAATAGTAATGAGTTATGGTCAAATCATTCAATAATTTATACCACAGTCTTGAATATCTTTTCTTTTTAGAGTTTATTTGACGTATTAGGTTTTTAGTTCTGTCTCTGTGAGTTTCTCACTGCAACCAAACCTAGAAGTTGATTTAGATCTTTTTTTTTTATCTTTTTTTTTTTTTTTTTTAAAAATATCATTAGTATTGTGTCTACTATTTAATGAAGAAACATTTCTGCCATTTTTGCAGCACTGTAACAACACAGAATGTGTAGAGGTTACCAAATAATGTTTCTGTTTTTAACATCAGCTGAACATTTAATGAGTGAATTTTTTATTTTGGGTGAAATATCCTGGTGTGATGTGGGGCACATATGATCATTCTGTGTGCTCTGTCCCTCATTATGACGGTGTGCACGACCCTAGAGAGACAGTGATCTACATGTGTTTGTGTAAATGTATTTAACTAATTCTTTCTGAGTGATAAATAAGGCTCCATTTGCAGCTGCTAATACAGGTTTTTTTGTGTGTGTGTGTGTGTGTGTGTGTGTGTGTTTTGTTATTGTATTAATGCATTCAGTGACTACATCTTCCAAACTACATATTTCACTTAGACACAACACTGCCAAAACTCTGAACATAACCCGATCTCATGAAAATGCATCTCTATTGCACACATTGTGTTGATCGTGAAATTTTTCCGCGAAAATTCGTATTTTACGTGCATATGATACGCATATGAAACTTTAATGCGTATAATACACACACACCCCACACCACTAATCCTAACCAAACATATAATACATACGTACCCCACACCACTGCTAAACCTACCCTAAACCTATCATATCCACGTAAAAAACTACTTGGTTACTCACGTAACCTCAGTTCCCTGAGTTAGGGAACGAAGTATTGCGTAGCTATACGCAGTGGGAAAACTCCTTTTCCTCGATTTTACTGAACCTTATGTAAAACGCATTTGCAGCTGCACAGCTAACGCCCTGAGCATCTTGCTCGCTCATAGGCTGTGCTGCAGCAACTGCATATCCAATGGCGTGGACGACTCTGACGTGCGACCAATGGGGTCACTCCACGTCAGAGCCCGTCATAGGGGCGAGGCCTAGCCTATATAAGCCCCTGAACTCGCCAAAATAGCAGGTTTATACGACTGAAGCGACAAATACCCAGTTAAAATAGTGCGGCCGGCTACGCAATACTTCGTTCCCTAACTCAGGGAACTGAGGTTACGTGAGTAACCAAGTAGTTCCCTTTCGAACGGTCACTTCGTATTGCGTAGCTATACGCAGTGGGAACGCTATGCAAAACGCCGCACTGAATAACTGGTTGCCACTGCAACTCAGGAACCCCTGAGCAAACAGAACAAGCCATAAACCACTTAATATGCATACACTAAACCCGACACCGTCAGGTTTAGGTGAATACACCGGTAATTCCTGACAGGGTCAAGAATATGAACACCACCAGCCTTAGCGGGTTTAATATGAAAAATTTGTAACCGGCAAGAGCGGGTTATATACGTATATATAGGGAATGTGATCATGCACAGTAACAAGTAATGACAAGACCAGACACTGTCGGGGCCATAATCATACCGAAAGCACCCCTGCCTGTAGTGAGGGTACTTCCAAATTATAGAATTTCATAAATGTGGACGGCGAGGCCCAGCCAGCCGCCTCACAGATGTCTTGAATGGGAAAACCAGATGACCACGACGAGGCCATGCCCCTGGTCGAATGGGCTTTGACACCTAACGGGCAATCCTGGCCCGCTGCGGTATAAGCCACAGAAATGGCCTCCACTATCCACCTAGACAGCCTCTGTTTAGTGACAGGATCCCCTTTGGACCGACCACCAAAGCAGACAAAAAACTGTTCTGACTGTCTAAACGACGCAGAACGCTCCAGATAGATTCTCAGCGCCCTGACAGGGCAGAGAAAAATTAACCTCCCCATCCTCTGTGGAAGGGGGAAGGGCTAACAATGTCACCACCTGCGCTCTAAACGGCGTTGAGAGCACTTTGGGTACATAACCATGCCTGGGCTTGAGAAAGACTCTGGAATTACCAGGACCAAACTCCAAACATGCCAGGCTCACCGAAAGAGCCTGCAGATCTCCCACTCGCCTGATAGACGCCAACGCCAACAGGAGGGCCGTCTTTAGCGAGAGAAGTTTAAGATCAACCGACTGTAGCGGTTCGAAGGGCGGACCCCTCAGAGCCCCTAGGACTGTAGATAGGTCCCAGGATGGCACAGAAGGAGGTCTGGAGGGGTTACTCCTCCTAGCACCTTTTAAAAATTTCACAACCAGGTCGTTCCTTCCCAGGTAGTCGGAGAGCGGGGAGTGGGGGAGCGACCCGCGTCCAACAGCTCCTGTAGGAATGAGAGAACCACTGATATGTCACATGACTCTGGATTCAGACGGTTTTTCGAGCACCAGCCGGAAAAAACCGCCCACTTTGAAGCATAAAGGCGCCGAGTTGACAGGGCCCTAGCTTCAGATATAGTGTTCAACACCTTCACAGGAAGGCCCCCGGATACCGGTTCAAGGGCCACACATGAAGGGCCCACAGGTCGGGTCGCGGAAGCCACAACGACCCCTTCGCCTGTGTGAGGAGGTCTTTCCTCATCGGGACAGGCCATGGAGCTGTGTCCGAAATCTGAACCAGCTCCGGAAACCATGGCTTGGACCTCCAGAGAGGAGCCACCAGAAGGACCGGGCACCCGCCCTCCCTGACCCGTTTGATGACTTGTGGAATCATCGAGACAGGGGGAAAAGCATACAGGGGGCGTTTGGGCCACACGTGGGCCAACGCATCCCTGTCCTTCGAGAAGAACAGATTGCAAGGGGTGTTGTCTTTCGAGGCGAACAGGTGGGTTTCGGCCCTGCCAAACACTTCCCATATCAGACTGACCGTCTGCGGGTTCAGGGCCCACTCGCCTAGGGGAGTGTTGCCCCGTGAGAGCATATCCGCGCCCAAATTCTGGATGCCCGGGATATGCGCAGCCCTCAGAGAGCTCAGATTGTTCTGCGCCCACAAGAGGAGATCTCTCGCCATAGCATGTAGGCCACCTGACCTGACGCCCCCTTGGCGATATATGTAGTCCACCACTGACATGTTGTCCGTGCGGACTAGATGTGATGACCCTTGAGGCTTGACAGAAAAGCATTCAGGGCCAGACGAACTGCTTTCATTTCCAGACAGTTGATGTGTAAGCTGCTCTGCTCCGTGCTCGACCCGAGGCCGGAGGCAGGCGTGCCCTCGTGTAATGCCCCCCAACCCAGGTTGGATGCATCTGTAAAAACCACTTTCCTTCTGGAAATGGTCCCCATTATCACACCCTCTTGGTACAAGTCCCAGGCCCGCCAGGGAACCAGGGTCCTTAAACAACCGTGATTCACTCTGATGCGCAAGCTGCCTGACTGCCATGCATATGTTGGCACCCGGCGTTTCAGCCAGTGCTGCAGTGGACGCATGCACAGCAATCCCATGCGGAGCACCGGTGATGCTGCTGCCATGAGACCCAGTAGTTTCTGAAATATCTTCAGAGGCGCGCGCTCCCGCTCTCTGAACGAGGATGCGAGCGCTCGCACTGAGAGCGCGCGCTCCGGTGTGAGCCGCGCTCTCATTGATATCGAGTCTAAAACTATGCCCAGAAAGGCCACACTCTGCCAGGGGGATAGTTTGCTCTTTGAAACATTGATCGTGAGACCCAAGCATTCCAAATGGCCGAGAATCAAATCTCTGTGAGCTATCAGTTTGCTTCTCGACTGCGCTAGCACCAGCCAGTCGTCGAGGTAATTCAACACACGCACTCCTCTCTGTCTCAGAGGGGAGAGCGCTGCATCCACGCACTTTGTGAACGTGCGGGGTGCCAGAGACAGACCGAACGGCAGAACTGTGTACTGATAAGCCAGTCCCTTGAAGGCGAATCTCAAGAATGGCCTGTGACGAGGGTTTATTTGAATATGAAAGTAAGCATCTTTCAGATCCATCGTAACAAACCAATCCCCCGGGCGAATTTGCGAGAGGATCTGCTTGATAGTTAACATTTTGAAGGGACGACGCATGAGCGCCCTGTTCAAATGTCTCAAATCTAGTATGGGTCTGAGACCGCCGTCTTTTTTCGGGACCAGAAAATAACGGCTGTAAAAACTCGCTTGCATCAGCGTAGGAGGGACTAATTCTATCGCCCCTTTTGCCAATAATTTCTGCACTTCGGTGCGAAGCACGTGACCCACGTCGCTTCTCACCGAGGTCTCGATGACCGCCTGAAACCTTGGGGGTCTGCGAGTAGCCTCGCTTTATAATGTTATGACCCAACTCGACACACCGGGGATAGATTGCCAGATAGATTTCCTAGAACCCCTGTGGCTAGGGACTGACACACTGAAAAGGGGGGAACAACCTAACATAGGGGGATCTGAAACCCTTATAATGTGATTTGTGCATACATTGAGCGCTTGACTGACTGTACAGGCATCGGGAAGCGCTTCGCAGCTCTTGTCGGGCTCTGAGCATCAGCCGCAGGGCGGGGCTGAGAGGCCTGCCGCTTCGGTTTCGCTGGCTGAGGCTTAAACGGAGCTGGTTTGGGTCTGCTCGATGCAGAGCTAGAGCGTTTAGGCAGGAAGTGTCGCATGGCCTGGGACGCCTTCTGCGCCTCGGTGTAACGCTCCGCTGTAGCCCTGGTAGCCCTCAGGGCCAGGTCCGTCGCGCTGCGGAGGTCCCGAAAAACCTCCTGATCGGGGCCAGCCTCGTCCATAGAGCGGAGGAGTTTGGCCTGGTAGACCTGTAGCGCGGTCATCGTGTGCAAGGCTGAAGCAGCCTGCCCAGAATGATCGCTAGAGCTGTCGAAGGAGACGAGGCCCGCCACGTGGGGGGGGGGGGGGGGGGGGGGGGGGGTGGGGGAGTAGCGCTGATCTCCTTCGAACCAGACCGGAGACAACCGAGCGGGAGAAAGCGAGGCACGCGGGGACGTGGCCGGCGTGCGATCGCTTACATCCATGCTCTCGGGCTGCCGTTGGCTGCGGCGCTTCTTCTTCCTAGGTTGAGGAAAAACCGAGGGAGGAGGCGCGGGCGAAGCGGCGTCTTCATCCCTGGCGAGAGCCAGCCGAGTCCGCAGCGAGGAGATGGGCCTGCTCTCACAGGCCGCACATCCGCAGGAGGAGAAGGCCTTCTCCGCGTGGTCGAGTCCCAGGCATGAAATGCATCTTGCGTGGTGATCGGCCTCGTGTAGCTTGCGCGCGCACGAGGAGCAGCGAGACATGCTGTTGCAGGAAGTAAGGATATCGCCGGATAGCCACAGGTGAGACGGCGTCAGGGGACGAACGGCTGAGAGACGTAATCCGCTGAAAATAATGCTCGCTCAGGCTGAAGGGCTTGTTCGACGGCGAAGGCTCAGTGAAAAACAGTCAGAGACGTATAGTTTGTCGCTGAAGGAGTAAAATCTGCTATTTTGGCGAGTTCAGGGGCTTATATAGGCTAGGCCTCGCCCCTATGACGGGCTCTGACGTGGAGTGACCCCATTGGTCGCACGTCAGAGTCGTCCACGCCATTGGATATGCAGTTGCTGCAGCACAGCCTATGAGCGAGCAAGACGCTCAGGGCGTTAGCTGTGCAGCTGCAAATGCGTTTTACATAAGGTTCAGTAAAATCGAGGAAAAGGAGTTTTCCCACTGCGTATAGCTACGCAATACGAAGTGACCGTTCGAAAGGGAACTCATTTTCGCGTATAAATTGCACGATAACCAATGCGTGCTATAGAGACATGGAATGACATACCATTTTCACAAATTCACGTTTATGTTGTTTACATGCAGATAGTAAAGGCATCATTTTCAAAACCTTGCACTTTAAAACTCGCTTTTTAAAAGCGTGCATTGTCAGGCCCCAAAAAGGCCAAAACGCATGAAAAGTTTACAGTTGAAAATGATGTCGTGTAAACAGACCCTAAAGCATGTACTATTTATCGCACTTTAGTTTGGTTAATTGTTAATTTGAGTAGGCCTTTTTATTATATATACACTTTTATTCTGGTTTACTGTGTTCACAGAAGCACTGCGGGTGCTTGATGTGACGGTGTGAATCCGCATGTTCTGTTATTTATGCTGCTATTTGCACATGTAAATCTACATTTTTTAGCCATTTGAATGGGTCACAGACACTTCATTCCATTTAATTCTAATCTAACCTTCAAATCGTGTAAGTTAACTGATGATGACTGGTTAACAAGCATCAGCTGTCAGTCAGAAAAACATGTTAAATGAACATCCCTACTTCATATATTTCAACTGAACCAACTAAATGTTCAGTGCAGCAAGTCAACATAACATTTTGAGATTGACCTCCAAAATCTTTACAGTGTGTTTGTGACGGCAAGAAATGCACAAAGCAGCCAAACTGGTATCATTCGTTACCATTCGACTGGGGACCGAGTTCATTTTGATTAATAAAATCATTATTCTGCATTAAATCATAGAAATCGTTACCTTAAAGAGCTATTTTCTGTCATAATCCCTAAAGGGACTGCATAACATCTGCATAAATAATATTATGAATGATAAGAGGCGTCTTCTCGCCTCTGCTTTTGAACTGTTGCCGCTGAGCCGTCTGTATTTTTTACCCATTGAATGGGAAAACAGATTCAAATGGTCTTTCTTCAAAAAATTTTATTTTTTACATTTTTGATAACTGATATTTTGGTCTTTCTCTTTTTAATATTATAATATATGCCTGTGTGAACATATATATATATGAGCGCGTCCGTCTTTGAGTGTACACTAATTTTTCCCCGGCCTTTATTTGAGACCGGCCTTTATTTGTCCGCGTTGACGCACGCCCCGGCCACTATCAGAGGCCCGGCGTTTATTTGAATACCGGTTTTTATTTGAGGAATTACGGTATATGTATATATATATATATATATATATATATTATATATATATATACACTCACCTAAAGGATTATTAGGAACACCATACTAATACTGTGTTTGACCCCCTTTCGCCTTCAGAACTGCATTAATTATACGTGGCATTGATTCAACAAGGTGCTGAAAGCATTCTTTAGAAATGTTGGCCCATATTGATAGGATAGCATCTTGAGGTTGATGGAGATTTGTGGGATGCACATCCAGGGCACGAAGCTCCCGTTCCACCACATCCCAAAGATGCTCTATTGCAGGGGTCGGCAACAGGTGGCCCGCGGGCCAAAACTGGCCCGCCAGCAATATTTTCTGGCCCGCCGGATTATTTTGGAATTCCGTTTTTTTTTTTTCAGCCTATTTTTATTTTACAATAACGGTTTACAAACAGGCGCCATGTATCATTCGCAGTGATGCCGGTAACGCGTTACTTAGTAACGCGTTACTCTAATTTGACCCCTTTTTTCAGTAACGAGTAATCTAACGCGTTACTATTTCAAAACCAGTAATCAGATTAAAGTTACTTATCCAAGTCACTGTGCGTTACTATTTTTGTCATTTTCCTTAGTAAAAATATATATTTATTTCTTCTTGCATCTCGGGGAGTGTGCGCGACAAGTCACGTTTTCAGCATGAGGTTCACGTCACGTGTATACGTACCACGCAGCGACACAAACGTAAACAACAATGGAGGGAGGAGAGAGATGCGCTTTTTCTAGCTGGAAATACAGTCACTATTTTGAGTTTGTGTCTGTCAGCTAAAGATGGCAACATTAAGGTCCGTTGTAAACTCTGTGCTGGTGGCGACAAGTGTTATCTACCTACAGAAACACTTCGTCGAATTTGAAAAAACATATGGAGTCGCAGCACCGCACAGTCAAACTTACGCCCGTTTCACACATACTTGTCTCCGTCTGCAGTGCGTATGCGGTGCATATTTTTTCCCGTACCCATGTTAAAAGGTGAGAGCTTTCACACTGCACGCGGGTGCGGTCCGTCGATCCGTTCCAGGTGCGTGAGTATACAGCAGTGCAGAGATCGTTTCCGCACCTAGTCTATTTTTGCTGTGCTGCACCGTGCTGAATTAAAGTGGCAGCGCATTGTTCACATTAAAATAGACATAGATTGACAAGAAACTGTATAAATTTCATCATATACGCAAAATTACAGTTAACGTGTTCTACAGTTACTAAATTACAGGGTCAAGAAAAACAAAAAAACAATATATATTTTATAAAAACAAGTATTTATATTAAGTGAAGTCAAGAAAGACTGTTTTTTTCAGGAAATAGTTTTTAAGTTCAACTTTAAATGTCAGGAGGACTTCCGGTATGCCTCGTGGTGAATAGACGTGGTTGGAAGTCGCTCCGTGAACACTCATTCGTTTTCTTTTCAGCAGTGTTATTTATTCTGTCATATATCTACCAAATAATCGATTTTACCATACATAAATAAGGAAGAATGCCAAAACCAGGAAAATCAGGGCGAAACATTGTAGAAATGCTGACTGATAAGGGGAGCGAGCAGGCTGCTAAGGCTAATGCTACCACTTCAGTACAGGCGGAGGAAGAGATCACGCCAGCTTCCTTAAAGGACTTAATCTCATCCACCATCCGATCAGAAATTTCTTCACTACGGTCTGAATTCTTGGCTGAAATTCGCTCTGCCGTTTCAACATTACAAACGACCCTGTCAACGCAAGCTCAAAAGATCGGGGACATTGAAGAGGCGCTTAACGACTCAGATGGCAGGTTGACAGCAGTGGAGAAGCTGTGCAACACGCTGCAAACAGAAAACACCAGCCTCAAACTCAAGCTGGACGACTTAGAGAACCGGTCGCGGAGGCAAAATTTAAGAATTATTGGAATACCAGAGGGCTCGGAGGGCCAAAGTCCGGTAGCTTTTATGGCCTCATTCTTTACTGAACTGTTTGGAGACGGCGCCTTTAAGAGACCTCTGGAAATTGATCGAGCTCATCGTGTCGGCCAAAAACCACAACAAAACGCTTTTCCTAGACATATGCTGGTCCGACTCCACCATTACCAAACCAAAGAACTCATACTGAAACTGAGTCGCGAGCTGGGCTCTTTGGAGTTTCATGGTGTGGTTGTTCGTATTTTCCCGGACATGTCTGCTGAGGTGGCGAGACGACGCGCTGAATTCAAAGACGTAAAATCAGCACTTCGCAATGCTGGCATCACCTACGGAATGTTGCACCCCGCCAGACTCCGCGTCGATTTCCAAGGACAGCGTCATATATTCCAGACCCCGCAGGCAGCGATGGACTTTGTTAGTACGGTCATCAAGTCTGCACCCAGCGAGGTTTGAGTGACGGACATGTTTTAATTCTAAAAAGAGTTGGTCACCCTTGTCAAAGTGGGTAAGCGTGCTTTAAATTGGTGTTATGACACAGGAGGTAGAACACACATAATCCTGACCACTCTTTATATTAATAAAATCTTGTCCCGTTCCATAAGCTGAGTGAAACTAAGTTGGATGCCATGCATCATATACTGCTGAGAGAATAAACTCTAGGCCTATACTTTACTTCTGTTCACGGAGCACTGCCGAAAGGGCAGCTAAAGTTGCAAGAACTAGTCAACTTATTTTTTTTCTTTTACCTGACTGTTACGTTCCTTTCAGTTAGGTTTGTTAATGCTACGTATGTTAGATCTCATGTTAGCTCTGGGCACCAGGGGGGAATAGGTTTATTTATTTATTTTTCTCTTTTTTTTTTTTTCTTTTTTTTTTTTCTTTCTTCATTTTTCTGTTTACTTTGTGCACCTTCAGCCATATCTTATTTGGCAGCACCTTTTGTCATGCTCTACTTTTACAATCATCATTTTCCCCCTAATATTATTAAGCTAATGTTTGTGAACAATGCTTAATACACTTCAGGGGAGGATGGGGGGTAGGGTCAAATTAATTAGCTGGAATGTAAAGGGATTAAACAATCGAGTGAAAAGTATCAAAGTTTTTTCCAATTTAATAAAGTTGAAGGGCAATATATGTTTTCTGCAGGAAACTCACCTTAAGAACTCCAGTCATAAAAGCTTGATGAGGTCATGGGTTGGTCAGTTGTTCCACTCGGGATTTAATTGTAAAGCTAGAGGCACAGCCATTTTAATTAATAAGAATACTCCATTTAATCCTTCTAAAGTTATTTCAGACCCAAATGGTAGATATGTGATCGTTTCAGGCACTCTTTATGATAATCAAGTCACCTTAGCAAGTGTTTATGCCCCTAACTGGGATAATCCCGACTTTTTTATTAAACTTTTTTCTAAATTTCCTGACCTGAACTTCTACCAATTGATTATGGGAGGCGACTTTAACTGTGTCTTGAATACTGCCTTAGATAGGTCATCTCCCAAACCAGCTCCCTTGTCCCAATCTTCTAGAACAATTAACTCCTTTTTGGAGTGGTACGGTATAACTGATATATGGCGGCATCTTAATCCCACTTCCAAGACGTTTTCTTTTTTCTCTCCAGTTCACCATACTTACTCACGTATCGATTATTTTATCATTGACAGCAAACTCACTCCTTTAGTTAAGTCTTCCTCTTATGATAGCATAGTCATCTCTGAACATGCCCCAGTAATTCTTGAACTGGCCCTTCCTGGTGGTTCTATAATTTCTCGGTTTTGGAGAATGAACGTGTTACTCTTGTCAGATAGCCGTTTTGTTGAGTTTATCTCCGAAAAGATCAGTACTTTTCTCGAGATCAACTCTACGGAAGGGATTTCTGTGTCTCTTCTATGGGACACGCTCAAAGCTTATTTGCGTGGAGAAATAATTTCTCGTTCTGCTTTTATCAAAAAGATGCGTGATAAAAAGCTCTGTGAACTCTCTAAACAGATTGGCCAGTTGGACCAGAAATATGCACAACTTCCAACCCCATTACTACATAAAGAGAAGGCTTTTTTGCTATCTGAATATAACACTCTTTCCACTAGCCATGCTGAACACCTTCTACTTAAGTCCCGACACCGACTCTATGAGTTTGGTGATAAACCGAGTAAAGCACTTGCATTACAACTTAAACTCAAAACTGCAAAAAGCTTTATTGCTCAAATCCAAACCCCAACAGGGAATATTATATCAGACCCTCAAGAAATTAATAATCAATTTAAATTGTTTTATTCTTCTTTGTATCAGTCAAACTCCATCAAAGATTCTAATCTTATTGATCATTTTTTTGAAAATCTTGACATTCCTCAAATTAGTAACGAGTCAAAAAACAAATTAGAAGATCCTATTAGTCTAGCTGAAATTTTGCAAGCTATCACTCAGATGCAGAGTGGAAAATGTCCAGGTCCAGATGGCTTTCCCACAGAGTTTTTAAAAAAGTTCTCTCTCCAGCTCTCCCCACTATTACTTTCAGTTTTTGAAGAATCCCTAAATAATGGGCATCTTCCTCCCTCCATGCGTCAGGCGGCAATATCACTGATCTTGAAACCTAATAAAAATCTACTAGATTGTGGGTCTTATCGTCCAATTTCACTTCTAAATGTAGATGTGAAAATCCTGGCCAAGATCATCTCTCTAAGGTTGGAAACTGTTATTCAAGACATCATTCATCCAGATCAAACTGGCTTTATAAAAAACAGACAAAGCTTCTTTAACCTTAGAAGGCTGATGAACATAATCTATACCTCATCAGACTCATACATGCCAGAAGCCCTAGTCTCTCTTGATGCAGAGAAAGCTTTCGACCGTGTTGAGTGGGACTATTTATTTTATACATTAAAAAAATTTGGGTTTGGGGATAAATTTGTGTCCTGGGTAAAACTCTTATATTCTTCCCCTTTGGCTTCGGTAAAAACAAATGGTATTAGTTCTGAATATTTTTCTCTTCACCGTGGGACAAGACAGGGCTGCCCCCTGTCCCCACTTTTGTTTGCTATAGCTATAGAACCTCTTGCAATCTCTTTTCGTACTAATTGCAAGATCACTGGCATCCATAGAGCAGGAAAAGAACAGAAAATTTCCCTTTATGCTGATGATGTAGTGTTGTATATCTCAGATCCAGAAACTTGTCTTCCACAAGTTTTAAGTACTCTAGGACAATTTGGTAGTGTCTCAGGTTATAAATTAAACTTACATAAGAGTGAGTTTTTTCCAATTAACACACCCGCAAGAGCTCTTTTAGTATCAGCTCTTCCATTTAAAACAGCCTCAGATCATTTTCGCTATCTGGGAGTTACAGTAACACGGAAATATGTAGTTCTACCAGAAAGACTCGGGAGAATAATACTGAGACAATAACATTTATTTACGAGCTCAGCAAGCAATCAAATTCTTTGGCGTAGGCCCCGTCCGTAATTCGCATTCCGAGGGTACGGAATCTGCGCATCCCGCCTGAGATGAAGGCGGGGGCGCAGCCCACCCCGCGAAGTAAGGAAGGGTGCCATCTGGTGGTGGTGGGGTGGAAGGAGGAGAGGACATCCTGGCATCTTCAGGGTAGAGGGGAGAGCCCGTCTGGAGGTGATGGGAAGGATGGAGGGGAGGACCCAGCGTAGAATGGTAGGGAGATGAAGGAAGGTCCCGTCTGGTGGGGAGGACCCGGCGTAGAATGGTAGGGAGATGAAGGAAGGTCCCATCTGGTGGGGAGGACCCGGCGTAGAATGGTAGGGAGATGAAGGAAGGTCCCGTCTGGTGGTGGATGGGGAGGATGGAGGTGGTTGAAGCGACAGCATCTGAGAACTTAGACATGAGTAAGTACCACCCTTTTATACTGGCTATTAGGATGTGATTGGATAGTGAGAAGGTAATACATGACGTGAACGATTGAGTCTTCCTGGCAGAACTAGCGCTTAGCTTCATATCTCTTCAAACATAACTTTATTCCAATCTTGGAGAAAGCAAAAGAGGATCTTGCTAGGTGGAGAACTCTCCCACTCTCGCTCGTAGGTAGAATCAATGCCATAAAAATGAATATTCTTCCCAAATTTTTATTTCTATTTCAAAATATTCCGGTATTTATACCGAAAGCATTCTTTAAGTCACTAGATCGAGTGATTTCAGATTTTATTTGGAACGGAGGTCCAGTAAGAATCCAGAAGTTATTTCTTCAGCAACCCAAAAGATTAGGTGGTTTTGCACTTCCTTATTTCTTATTTTATTACTGGGCAGCAAACATTCATAGCATTTTATATTGGAGTCAGTCACATTATGGTCTTTGTCATTGGGTTCCGGCATGGGTTGAAATAGAATGCGACTCTTGTAGCCGAGTCTCTTTACATGCTTTGTTATGTTCTTCCATTCCTATAAAATTTTCCCACTATTCTTCAAACCCCTTAGTTCTGCACAGCCTAAGAATTTGGCAACAATTTAGAAAACACTTTGGCTTTCAGAAAATGTCGAGCCTGTCTCCCATATATAAAAATCCTTCTTTTTTATCTTCCATTTCAGACGGAGCCTTCGCATTATGGTTTAGAAGGGGCATTGTAAATATTAATGACCTCTTCCAAGATAATAATTTTGTAACTTTTTCATATTTATCAGACAAATTTAATCTCCCGAAAACTCACTTCTTTAGATATCTTCAGACTCGTGAATTCATAAGAAATAGATTTTCTCACTTTCCTCATGCACCTCTGAAACAAGAGATTGATCAAATTTTAGAAATCAAAGTCTCTAAAGGTGCTGTATCCAATATTTACAAAACAATTTTTTCATTTACTGCACTCTCAGATTTTTCACCCATGTCTAAAATTAAGCAGAATTGGGAATCGGATCTTAATCATGTTTTTACGGATGAGGAATGGTCGAAGGCCCTTTGTCGTGTACACACCACTTCTATCTGTGCTCGTCACTCACTAATACAGTTTAAGCTTTTGCACAGAATATACTGGACTAAAGCTAAACTGTCTAAAATATACCCAGATCTCGATCCTACATGTGACCGTTGTCGACAAGCCCCGGCTACTCTTTACCATACTTTTTGGCTCTGCCCAGCGTTGACCTCTTTCTGGACATCAATCTTTAAGTCAATCTCTGACGTTTTTATATTAGATGTTGAACCGTGTCCTTTAGTGGCACTATTTGGTCTTCATCCGGCAAAGGTGTCCTTATCATCTTTACAGTCAAATGCTGTAGCTTTTTGCTTAATAATTGCCAAAAGGCTTATACTGTTGAACTGGAAAAATCCTCTTCCACCCAGCTACTTTCACTGGATGCATGACCTGTTACAATGTATTCAAATAGAAAAAATTAGATTTACAATGATTGGCAGAACAGAACAATTTCACATGATTTGGCAACCTTTTCTTTCGTACTTCAAAAAATTATAACTTTCCTATAAACAACCCTTTGCGTAACCACTTCTTCGCTTTTGACCCTTGCTGATTCTGTCCTCTCTCTCGTCCCTGTTTGATTAAGAAACAGAGTACATGAAAAAGGGAAATAAATTGTATTTGTTTTCTGAACGGCTGGCAGTGATTGTTTAAAAAGGTGCAAAGTTTGTTCTTTGTGGTTTTTTTTTTTTTTTTTTCTATTTCTTTTTAGTAATATTTACAGTTTTTTGCTGTATTATATTTATACTGATACCACATTGTACATGCATAACACAATAATATTATTCTTTCTTGTACTATTTTGTAATATACTGGCATGTTTGGAAGCACTATTTACAACCCCTTTTTTTTTTTTTTTTTTTTTTTTTTTTTTTGAATCAGAGAGTAAGAAATACTTCTGCTTAATTTCATCTGCATTCCTTGATCTATATGTCAAAACAAACACTGTACTGTCTGTCTTTTATTTTCTCTCTGATTGGAAAAACATCAATAAAAAGAGTTAAACTAAATGTCAGGAGATAGATTGTTGATATTACTGTTAAAAATACACTTCCAATAAAGTGAGTGTTGGCAAAACCGGTTGTCATTTTTATGTTGAGGTGGTGGGGGTGTTGTCGGCAACTGCTGAATGTAACTAATAAAAGTAACTTGTAAAGTAACTTAGTTACTTTTAAAATCAAGTAACTTGTAAAGTAACTTAGTTACTTTTAAAATCAAGTAACTTGTAAAGTAACTTAGTTACTTTTTCAAAGTAACTGTGGCAACACTGATCATTCGTTCAATCGTTTTTTTTTTTTTCAAAGTAAAACACAAAAATAAAAACGACTTGTTTTTCCATTATTTCCTGAACTAAAATAAAAAAAACGAATAACGACTTGTGTTTTCTGATTTTCTGATTGTGCGCTAAGATCAAAAATAGAATGAAGAACGGGTATAGACGAATTTTAATTTTGAATCTTAATTTAACACCTTATCAGACATATACGAATGAAATCATTTTAAACAGATCAAGTAATATTGTGGTAACAGATTACAGCCATTTTAATAAGGGTGTGAATAGCAATCATGCTCTCCTGTAAGTCTCATTCGCTTACAGTCCGACTTTTGAACTTTTTTTCATTATTATTTATTCGGGTATAACACACAGATAAATAATATGTATTACCTGATAAAAAATATTTGCACTAAATGCTGCACAAAACTATTCCACTACTTGAGATAAGCCGTAGCCGCGCGCCTACATCTGACAATTTTGGGTTCAAACACTCACATGAGCGGCTGATCTGCAAACCACACATACTTAACAGTGTTAAATATGAAAAATACTGTTTGATAGAACTGCTTTGTCAGTTATCTGCGTGCTTCCTCAGCGATGAAGTTCCACATTTGCGGCTATCCAACAAGAAAATGCATGCAGCAAGTCTTTCACAATATTTTCTTCAGATAACTCCAAATTTCTCCCACACACTGGACTTGATTTTTGATGACTTTTGTCGACAACTTTACAATCCCCACTAGCTATTCTTTTCTTCAACTCCTCAGCATCCATCTGGACAACTGCAGATCGCGGCATTGCGCGCGCGGTTATGAGGAATTTTTAAAAGTGAAAGTAATAGCTAACGTCCTGGGAGGGCGTGGCGCGTGGGCACAAATAAACTGATGTGGATTTTTAATTATTTTATCAACTTGAAATACAGCCATATTTTTGTAGATGTGTTCCTAAAAATATGCATATTTTACGTTTGCATGTGATTGTTTTAAACCCGTGTTACCCGTGTGTATGTTGCTTGAGTGATTTGAGTGATAGGCCTTGCCCTATTTAATTTGTTATTTATATTTCAGAATTTTTTTTCTGTGACATTTTTTTTCTCTGCTGACAGTAATAAATAATATTTATATTGACACGAACACAATTTTTGTATAGCATTTATAATTGTTATAGGCTACTTAATCTCTCTCTTTCCGTTAGGGACATTTCAATTCAATTCAATTCAAATTTATTTGTATAGCGCTTTTCACAATACACATTGTCTCAAAGCAGCTTTACAGAAAGTGCACATTTGAATGAGAGATTCTGGAAATGAGATCTACATTTTGCGGACCCGTCAGGTCGGGATATAAAGCGGGTGAACACAGAGGGTATTTTAAGCGGTTTAATTTGTATCCATAGGCCTACTCCATGTAGCTGGCCCGCCATCTACTGGCTAAAAAATATATTGGCCCGCGGCCAAAGTTCCTTGCCGACCCCTGCTCTATTGGGTTGAGATCTGGTGACTGTGGGGGCCATTTTAGTACAGTGAACTCATTGTCATGTTCAAGAAACATTCTAATCTAACCTTCAAATCGTGTAAGTTAACTGATGATGACTGGTTAACAAGCATCAGCTGTCAGTCAGAAAAACATGTTAAATGAACATCCCTACTTCATATATTTCAACTGAATGAACATAGGAGATTGTCTTGACCAGGACCACACCCCTAAATGCATTGAAGCAACTGCCATGTGATTGGTTGATTAGATAATTGCATTAATGAGAAATTGAACAGGTGTTCCTAATAATCCTTTAGGTGAGTGAATGTAATGTATATAAAATATATTGAATTTAACTTATATATATATATATATATATATAAGTTACATAATGAAGACAGATTTTACTGCCAGTTCACTTCACTGTTCACACACACACACACACACACACACACACACACACACACACACACACACACACACACACACACACACACACACACACACACACACACACAACACACACACACACACACACACACAGTTCAATTGCAGGCTATAAGTCCCCAGTTGGTTGGATAGAAATCGTTCTGAGGTCCCCTCTTGGCCAGTGTGGAGCGACAGTGCTCTGTGTCACGGTTCATAAATTCATTGTTTCCTTCTTGTCTCGTGTAATTGTTGTTATGTGTATCGTCTCGTTCCACTTGATCAGCGATCAGCTGATCAATCTTCTCTCCAGCTGCATCCAATCTGTTCACACATAAATACTCATCGCATTCTCCTCTCTTTGTCAGATCGTTGTTTGGTGTTCTCGTTTGTGTTTGGTCCTGTTCCAGTCAGCGTTGCAGTGTTGCGGTCTTGTTACTGTCCTTGTTCCCGGCTTCTGTTTTGTGTCTTGATTATTCACCATTTTCATCACCGTCACCTCTTCACTCAACATATATATATATATATATATATGTTATAATGTTCACACAGGAATGATATTATATATTATATATATATATATATATATATATATATATATATATATATATATATATATATATATATATAATTTACTCACACGTTCTAAGTGATCTTTTGAACCACTGACAACTCTTTGTAAATAATGCATTTAAACATTATAAATTGATCATTCAATTTTGAATTAGGAAAATACAATTATTAAACACATTATAGATATGCTTTTAAAAACAATAAAGCATTTATAGCTGGATTTATATTGCTTATTGATGTCTTTTATTGCTTTATAAATGATGAATTAACAGTTCACTAATGCTTAACTCATGATTAATAGGATGCAGTTATTACAAAGTTACTGAAAGTTCCTTAACTAAGCAGCCAGTTAAACACTAGCTCTACAGTCTCAGAGCCTCTCTGGGACAGCAAGCTATTCAAACAATAGAGAAGTGTGAACGACGTGTGTTAATGGGCCATTGCAGTTCCTGCTCCAGCCTACAGGAGGGCTGCTGAGTATGGGCTTAAACACACACACACTTGCAGGTCCCCACTTGGTCAAAAATGTAAAAAAATTACCAGAGCGTTTTTTACTTGATTTTAACGTTTTAAAGCATGACCAACATGGGACTTGAAAAATGTCCCCACTTCTCTCGGCGGTCCCCTGTTGGTGAGTGTGTAACAACACCAAGGTCCCCACTTAGATAGGTAGACGAGTACACACACACACACACACACACACACACACACACACACACACACACACACACACCACACACACACACACACACACACACACACACACACACACACACACACACACACACACACACACACACACACAGTCTGTAGTCAAACCAGTAGTTTACAGCAAACCAGCTGCCGTCAAACAAAACTATTATTTAGATTGTCAATAGAGCTCGCTTTAAGCCAGGGGTTCTTAACCTTTTTGATGTCGGGGCCCAAATTTTACATTTATTATTCATATGTAAACCTGCACATACAACAAAATGCCAAACACACAACAATTCATGGAACAAATCAATCTGCATCAAGAACAAATTTAAAGTCTCAAGTCAGACATATTAACACAAAAATCAGATTTGACAAATTTTACTTACAAAAACATTAGAAAATGTATATAAAAAAACAATAAAATGTGTTGCTAAAATAAATAAATTAAAAAAAATATTTTTCAAATTAAATAAGTTGTAAATGAAAATTGAAATAAAGTGCAAATGAAAAAATATAGCTTTATAATCTGCAAAATAATTTGATAATTGTTTCAGCAGTTTACAGTTTTGCATGTCAGAACCTGAAGTTGCTCTTCATATCTGTGATGAACAATAACAGTCACAACAGTCCAATTAGAACAAGCTACAACTCCCTATTTATGTTTCCCTCTTAATGAGACGCAGCAGCTTCTCCGGTCATCTCACGGCAGATGTCCACAGCGGAAGGTAAACTAAAAACAACTCCTCCGCTATCGTAAATGCTTTCTTAAGGCCTGGGACACACTGGCTGCGTGGCGTAAGCGTCTATGACAACTCGAGGTATTGCACACCGGACGAGAAGCGCATCGCCGCGCCGCGTCTATGACAACTCGAGGTATCGCACACCGGACGAGAAGCGCCGCGTCGCGTCTATGACAACTCAAGGTATCGCACCGGACGCGCACTTTGTCAGTTTATGGCCAGCAATATTATTATGTTTAAGGACATTATGGAATTAAAATCACTATGCCATGATTGTACTGTACAATTAAATATAATCGTTGCTTAGTCTGCAGTCTGAACACTTTACCTCAGAGCGTCCGTTAACTGAATGAATTGAGAATATCACCTGAAAATCCGATAACATCAGCAATTTTCATTCAACCAGCTGTTTTCTGTAAATTAATGTAAAACTCCAGGCAGCACAGGGTGAAGTATGTACATTAATGACGGTTTGAGACAAATGACTGAGTGTCTTCTTCTGCTTAATGGCGTTTGTTAAACAACTACAGTAGGTAGCCAACCAGAATGCCTATTGCCGCCGCGGCGTCTACCGCGGTGAATTCACCGCGGCAAAAAAAAACCAGTCGCATTTCTAAGTCATTCGCGAAATGACCGCCAGGTGGCGGAAAGGGACATTTAGCGAAAGCAAAACGTATGTAAAAGTAGCCTACATTTTAAATAGAATATAGCAAACTTTTAGAGCAGAACATTTTATGAATCAAAATTTAAAGGAGGCCTATCTCGCAGTCAGTGAAAATAAATTAGGTGCAATCAATGATGCTAAACTATTGAGGAATGAGAAGATTGAAGAGTGCATCTGTCGTTTGTGGGCACACTGACGCGTGAACAACCGAGCTTGTGGTCGAGTGGTAGAGCTGAAGGTTTAAACAGTACAAAGACACGGGTTCGAAACCCGAATAAATATGTTTTTTATATAATTACCATGCATTTCCATTTTACACTAAGGAACAAATCTCATCCAACAGATTGACTGAATTTACGTCTTCAAAAACAGTTCTGTTAAAAAATAAACAAACAAACAAAAAAAAACTTCACGGACAGGACAGCAGACAGCAGGACTGGAATTCTTTCCATATGCAGAAATAATTTTAAAAAACATGGTTAAGCAAGGTGCGATTTGCCGGTGGGTGATTTCCCCCCTCCACAGTAGGCTATAGCGAATAGGCCTACCCTAAATAGACCTTATCAAATATAGTATATATATTTTTTAAATATAGCCTAAAACACGCACGTTTAAACAACAAACAATAAAATCTGAACCAGCGCTTCTGCTCCTGTATTGAGAGATAACATGCAGCGCATTTCAGTTACGATCCTGGTTCCAATGGTATTAATACATTCACGGCTTTTTAAAATGTCACAAAGCGTTTTGATGTGGTTTTGAACGAAATATTGAAGTTTATAATTAAGTATTTTGACACACCACGCCTAGTGCGTATTCTAAAATGGGGTTTTCTTCTGCCATTGAATTAGAGTTCGACAAACGCCGCATTCACTTGAATTTCTTTTTCTGCTAAAATAACAGGCTATAGCCTACTTCGTTATTTTTGGTCATACAGATAGGATATCATATTTTAAAACTGTAAAAGGTCTATTTTATTCATGTAAAGTAGGCTACACTCACAATAGGCTAACAACAAAACATTCTCACTCATTTGAGCGAACACACACTGCATAAACGTTTGGGCTTTTCTCAGTGAGCTTCGACATGGCCGAGTGGTAGAGCTGACGGTTCATCAATCGGAAGACCTGCGTTCAAATCCCGAACAAACATGGACTTATGTAAAAATATATGTATTTTTAGGCTATTAATGCAGATTTGTTTAGTTCTAAAACTCTGTTACACCATATATTTTTTTGCTTATATTTATAAAATAATATTACCATGCATTTCCATTTTACACTAAGGAACAAATAGGCTATCCAACAGAACGACTTTAGATCTGTAGCTAATAATACCAATTGTTCAAAAGCAGTTTTGTATAAAAAAAAAGATATATAGGCCTATATATATCTATATTTGTTGTATTCCCTATAGCCTACATAGAGTTTTTAAAAACATGGTTTTAAGCAAAGTTTTCGACAAACGAGGCAGCGCGTTCATTTGATTTATTTTTCTCATAACAGCTAAAATAACTTAATAGGCTATACGTGATTTTTTTTTGGTCATACAGATAGAGAGACTTTTTTTTAGGCTAATGACAAAAGTTTATCTGTCGTCTCTCTCGGGTCTCGGGGAACTGCGCGTCACAAAAATAAACCGAAAGCCACTTGCCTCAGCTCAGACACGATAGGAAATCGGATATGTCTAAAGCCTTTAAATGTCTAAATATTTAGGTTAATAAATGTTATCTGATTATGTAATTCATATGAAAACGAGAGCTACAGAGAATCTGCTCAAATATGTTTATGTGATTGTGAGCGCCTCGCAATGAGAAAATGACAAGGTGAAAATCTCGTTTAATTAAAATCGCCCTGAATTAAAATGTAAAAACAGATCAAATCATTTATTCGTCGAAGTGTTGCTATATTGTTTCATTTAAAGTTCATAATTATTATCTAAATGTTATTTAGTTTATCAGCAGTAGGCTACCACGAAGCACCGATATTTATTTGAATAATAATAATTTTAAAAAGAACTAATTCACAATTTGCATGCCTGGACCCAAAGATCCCTGTAGAATTTAATATTGAGTTGAGCATTTTGTTCATGACAACAAAATGAACATGCGTTTGAAGATTATATTTAGTTTTGCTTGGAAAAAGCTGGCCCAAACCAGTTTTATTTCTTAAATTATTTAAATAATGAAATATTTAGTAATAAACTTTTATGACAGAAAAACCACAACATGTAGCTTAAATCATTTAATTCTTTCATTATCAACACTTTTATAGCCTAATGCTAGAGCGATTTAAGTGTGAATTGCGACTTCTCTTTATTTTAAAGGAGAACTCCGGCGCAAAATGAAATTTGGTCAAATTACACATTGTTACCTAGTCAACTGTTATCTGAGATTTGTTTTCATGATTATCAAATGTAAATACTTTTATCTCAGTTTACAGTTTAGCCTATAACACTAGTATAACGCTAGTATATGGGGCATAGAGTAATGACAAATAAAAATCGCTAGTTAATACCACTAACAAGGCTCAAAATAGCCCAACACTAACACGGTAGCATAATCAGGGTCCCTACATACAAACCGAAGCATTGAGAACGTTGTAAGTGTACAAACAGTTTAATAAGAAGATATTTTATACATACAGTCAGCTTCGCGAAAACAGACAGGATCCATCTTTGGAAAACAGTCTCGAGCAATCGAACCACGAACGCCGAGCCACCTTATCACAACAACTGGCTCGTTCACATCTCACCAGCGCACTTGGCTCGGCGTTCGTGGTTCGATTGCTCGAGACTGTTTTCCAAAGATGGATCCTGTCTGTTTTCGCGAAGCTGACTGTATGTATAAAATATCTTCTTATTAAACTGTCTGTACACGTACAACGTTCTCAATGCTTCGGTTTGTATGTAGGGACCCTGATTATGCTACCGTGTTAGTGTTGGGCAATTTTGAGCCTTGTTAGTGGTATTAACTAGCGATTTTTATTTGTCATTACTCTATGCCCCATATACTAGCGTTATACTAGTGTTATAGGCTAAACTGTAAACTGAGATAAAAGTATTTACATTTGATAATCATGAAAACAAATCTCAGATAACAGTTGACTAGGTAACAATGTGTAATTAGACCAAATTTTATTTTGCGCCGGAGTTCTCCTTTAAGTCAGACTCAGACTCAGAGAGCATGTGGGGGGTTTGGAGGGACAGACAATAGGTGTTAATGTTCCTCATTCATATGGAGAGTGTCGGATAGCCAGCCCGATGGCAAAGGCAAAATTATTTTAAGGATAGGCTACATCTCTCGATGTGTCCCCATATTTGATTAAATTATAAATATTGTAGTTTATTTATTGTAGCCTATTTAAAGTGTTTTCAGACACAAATTTAAATTGAAGTGTTCAATCCAGTTGTTTCAACTGGTTCTGTAGAGTTTAAGAATGTTTGAGCAAGGGAGACTAAATAAACTTGCTGAGATCCAGCGCGAGAGAGGCAAAACTCATGTTTTTAATTTATGTTGCTGTGGACTATTTTCGATTTGTACCGTTTCGTTTAATTTAGCTGCAATTTCTTTGGCAAAACAAATTTAAAATGTAGCAAGAATAAGATTGTGTGTTTCTTTTTGCATGGAAATTAAGTCTAAATGCAAGTTAGGTTGCCACCGGTCCCGGTTTTACCGGGATTGTCCTTCTTTTTAATAACCTGTCCCGGGAAATTGAAGCACTCTCCCGGGACAATGAATGTCCCGGTTTTCGAAAGGCTACGTGATTATGCAAGTTCAAACCATAGACAGGTTCAAACTGTGTAGCGCGCGGCCGCTTGCACGGCAGAGAGAGGGAGAGACAGAACACCGGCTAGATCCCCCCTAACTACAGATGGTAGTTGCCGCTCAAAGTGTGGGGCGCGCCCCCGGGTGGGAAATAGCCTAGAGAAGTGACAGGTTGGGCGCGCCAACGGGAGGAACTTTTCCTTTTTATGCCTTTATATCTTTATTCGTTCATGGCGAGTCTACATCGCATCTTCATCTTTGCAGCGACGCAGAAAACACCAGTTTATTAATAAATAATGAAATGTCTCCTTGCTATTTTTTACACATTCACCATTGCCGGCTCGTGCGCTTGAGTGCAGCTTTATAACACTCACTCATTACCCTGTATAGCCTATTTAAGTTATTAAATCAATATAAAGGGGTGATTTGTCCACTGATGGCTTAAATAAACAACTAGGCTACTAGTTGACTAGAAAAAAACTAGTCGGAGACAGCATGAGCGCGCGACCCTGAGCGGAATGAGCGAGCCGAGGAATATCCAATGCTCACATGCTCTGATCGGAACAAATCAGACAAATTATGACATAATTAATCATTAGTTTATATCTCATGCACTGCCCATAATTTTAATCCCATATCAAACACATTAGCCTATGTTATGTCTATTTTAATTTTTTTATTTTTTTTGTCTTGCCAAATGGATTTCTCTTCTTTTCTTTTTTTAACATTTTGACACAGCAGCACTTTAATTTTCTCTATTTTTGTTTTTGTTTGTTTAGTTTGTATTTAGATACTAGCCTACTTGTTACTTCAATAAATTGGAACATTTTAAGCTTGTTGCGTATTTCATTAGCATTGTGTTGGGGCGATAGGGGCAGTGGGGCTTGAAAATTATGAGTCTATCCATCGGGTGCAGAAAAAAGATTGCATGTGTGTGCTAGTGTGCGTGTGTTTATGAAGCGAATGTAAGAAGCCCCCCTAACAACCCCCCAGCTCTACTGTAGCAATGTTGTAATATGCCATTGATTATTAAACAAAACGCTTGACTTTAAATAAATAAACAGTTAATAAACTCGCAAATAAAGAGTCACCTATTTAAGCATCAAGAACGGTTAAAGATTAATGCTGTCGGCCAACATGGTGTTATATTGAGATTCGATCTCGGGTCTCTTGGATCTCCGTGTCGTTGCGTTAACCACAGAGCTACCGCCTGAACGCTGTTACGTTAGCGTCTCATACTCTTCCAAAGCCTTGATGTAGCCTAATATGTTTCTATTGCAATGTTTTATATGGAAATGTTTTCATTATTTATTCAATTTAATTTAAGTATTGTGATGAATTATTTAACTACATTTCACTTAAATTCATCTGCTACCAGCTTTCAATCGCTCTGAATGAGCCGCGACGCAGCGGCAGATTACGCAATAGAGAGAATAAACGGACACTTTTCAAAGTCTGTGATTGTAGCGCCTCTTAGCGGTTAAAGGCAGCAAATACACCCCGAATTTCACCGCCGCGGCAAAGCGGCGGCGTTGAAAGTATTATTCTGGTTGGTAACCTACTGTAACTGAGGCATTACTGGCACTAGTGGTGTGATGGTGTATTGTAACTGTCTCGTGGATAACAGTGGTCATTCGGTGTGTCTTCAATTGATAAATTGTTTGGTCCGCGGCCCTTGCGGCCCACAAGTGAAAAACGTAAAGTTTTTTGCGGCCCTCCAGGTGGCGCTCACAGCCCAAGTATGGGCCGCGGCCCTATGGTTAAGAATAGGTGCTTTAAGCCATGACTGACTTAAAGCGTTCTGCACTCTCAATAAAACTCTCATCATAAACAAGTTGTCCGCACTGCACAGAGAATCTCTTATTTATATCGTGTCTAGATTTTGTTGTTTATAACGGGATTTGCGAAAGGATAAAGCTTGTGCTGATTCTGAACATACATTGTGAGCGAATTCTCCGCATGTCTGCCGGATTTTCATCCTCTTTGTTTACTTCTGTGAGTTCTGTTGGAATTTTCCCGCACTTTAATTCTGACCAATCGAAATGCAGTTGTAGAAATATGTTCAAGACACAACTGGCCAACGAGTGATGTGGATGTTGTCACGTGACCCAATCACCCACAGACTTACCCTCACTTGTGATCTTGGTCCCGACCTGGGACATATTCGCTTGACTTTTTGGTTCTTTGAATCCCCGCAACTGGTTGTAAGTCCATACTTGATTCTTCCGTCGAGCTGACAGGAAGACATCCGCCAAAGCTGCAGCCTCAGAAGCAGTCTTTGGATCACGTTCTTTAATCCATATTTGAGACCGATCACAGAAACGAGGGACACAAGTCGGCAGCACAATTTTCGAGCAAAATGAGAAAGGAGAGTTTTTTTTAAAATTGGTGAATTTAATTTTTTTTAGTTGAAATCACGAAGAAGCCTCTCCATGTTTGAGATAGCAGTATTGGTATATTTAAAAGCTTACATTTTGACGTTGAAATCGGCTTGTTTTCGGAGATTCTAGCATGCAGTAGGGGTGTGGCGTGTCATTGTCTGTGTGTATTTCCATACTGGATAAGTCGGCTTTTTCAGGTCAGGTCAGGTCATGTTATACATGCCACTGGTAACCATGTAACCCGGTGCCACCTGCCTCATGCAGAGAAGGAAAACTCTGTCAAAAACCTCCGCTGCCTTGCGGCTATATCCCTTCCTGGGAAAAGGCTTCAGGAGTAAACCTTGAGGAAAAATCTGGAGCTGGAGTCCCATAGGCAACGTGTGGTTGAACGCAATCTCACTCTGGCAACTCCTGCGACGGCGCTGGTCCCAAACTGTATCGGCTCTGCCGCTCCGTTGGATCAATCAGTGCCGTGGAGAAGGGGGGACCCGCTACTTGGGCAACAGCTGGTCTTCCATATTACCTTGCCCTGGCTTGCGCCCTGGAGAGGACACTCCAGCTTCGCTTCACAGTGTCGAAATAACACGGGAAGCAGCCGTTTACCGGTTATAAGCTACAATGCTCGTTTAGCGTAGAGTGTGGCGCCAGGGGTTGCTTCCGACGTTGGGAGAGATCTTTGGATCTCATTGGACAGCTACCGCCCACCTCAAGCTGGGCAGTCCCCAGCCAGTAAGGTGCTGTCCCGCCACGGTCTGCCTTCCTCATTGGGTGCATGGGGATAAGGAAATCCGACAAGTAGACCGAAATTTCTGCACCAAGCAATTACAAAAGAAAAAAACAGACAGAAGAGACCAGTCCTTAATCTGGGATATTGGATCGTTCACACCATGACAACTGGACTTGATGACCTCTTGAACATCAGTGACGTAAGAAAGACAGCAATCATTAACAACAAGCTACTGAGACTGAAGGTAGATATAGCCGCTCTGCAAGAAACTCGCCTGGCTAAATCAGGATCTTTGAAGGAAAAGGATTACACCTTCTTCTGGCAAGGAAAGAGCGCAGAGGAACGCAGAGAGCACGGAGTAGGGTTTGCAGTGAGGAACACCTTGCTGAAGATGGTTGAACCAAGTGACAAGGGGTCAGAACGCATGCTGACTCTACGCCTTCATACATCTGAGGGACCAGTTACACTCATCAGCGCCTATGCCCCAACCTTGACCTCCACACCTGAGGCAAAAGACGAGTTCTACACCAACCTGAATGACGCCATCAAGAACATCCACAGCAGCGAACACCTTGTCCTCCTTGGCGACTTCAATGCCAGAGTAGGTGCAGACAATTATTCTTGGCCTTCCTGCTTGGGTTCCTTTGGAGTTGGCAAGATTAAGGAGAACGGGCATCGCCTGTTGGAGCTTTGCTCTTATCATGGCCTCTGCGTGACAACACAGAGTGTCATGGCGCCACCCTCGATCCAAGCATTGGCACCAGCTCGACATGGTCATCACCAGACGTACAAGCCTTAAGTATGTGCTTCTCGCCCGCTCATTCCACAGTGCTGACTGCGACTCTGATCACTCACTGGTGTGCTGCAAGATAAAGCTGCTACCAAAAAAACTCCATTGTTCCAAACAAGAAGGGAAGCCATGCATTGACACAACTAAGATGCAACATTCAGAGAGGCTTGAGGTATTTACAAAGTCTCTTGAGGATGCTCTGTCTGCAGGATACCCATGCAACACCGCATCCGCATCATGGAACCTCCTGCATGAGGCAATTCAGAAATCGGCTATTGCTACATATGGGAGAAAGACCTGCAAGAACTGCGACTGGTTTGATGCCAAGTCTGAGGAGTTGACCCCTGTTATTGAAGCAAAGCGGGCTGCCCTTGCTGAATATAAGCGCTCACCAGGTGGGAAAATCCTTCAAGCACTTAGATCAGCCAGGAACAAAGTACAGCAGACAGCAAGAAGATGCACCAAGGAGTACTGGCAGGAGCTCAGTCACGTCATTCAGAAGGCAGCAGCAACAGGTAACATCAGGGGCATGTACGAGGGCATCAAGAAAGCTCTCGGACCAATTCAGAGCAAAACTGTATCCCTGAAAACCAGCTGTGGAAAGGTGATCACCGACAAAACCAAGCAGAGGGAGAGATGGGTGGAATACTATTCAGAGCTCTACTCCAGAGAGAACATTGTCACCTCAGCACTGGACGCCATCGATCCTCTGCCCACCATGGAGGAGTTAGATGCTGAACCAACACTGGCAGAACTCAGCAAGGCCATCAACGGCTTAGGCTGCGGCAAAGCCCCTGGGAATGATGGTATCCCCCCAGACCTGATCAGGCACTGCAAGACCACTCTTTTGCAGCCTCTATTTAACATCCTTTGTCAGTGTTGGAGTGAAGGTGGTGTTCCACAAGACATGAGTTGAGACACGATGAGACACGATGCTTCATAGCATGATCAGATCTTTTCACGACGGTATGAAGGCAACCATCCAGTACGATAGCAGCATGTCTGAACCTTTTGACATCAAAAGTGGCGTGAAGCAAGGTTGTGTCCTTGCCCCAACCCTCTTCGGAATCCTCTTCTCCCTTCTCCTAAAACATGCTTTTGGGAATTCAACCGAAGGGGTGTACATGCAAACAAGATCACACGGCAGACTCTACAACATCGCAAGACTCAGAGCAAAAACCAAGGTGCGTGAGATCATCATTAGAGACATGCTCTTTGCCGATGATGCAGCAGTCAGCTCTCACACTGAACAAGACCTACAGTGTCTGATGGACAGATTCTCCAGGGCCTGTAAAGACTTCGGTTTAACCATCAACCTGAAGACGAAAGTGCTGGGCCAAGATGTGGATACACCACCTATCATTACCATCGACAATTACGAACTTGAAGTGGTCCACCAGTTCACCTACCTGGGTTCCACCATCAGCGACAACTTGTCCTTAGATGCCGAAATCAACAAACGCATCGGCAAGGCTACAACAACCCTAGGACGACTGACCACTCGAGTCTGGGAAAACCCCAAGCTGACCAGCCAAACCAAGATGGCAGTGTACAAAGCCTGCATAGTCAGCACCCTCTTGTATGGGAGTGAATCCTGGACAACATATGCCAAGCAAGAGCAAAAGCTGAACAGCTACCACATGTGATGTCTTCGCCGCATCCTTGGTATCAGCTGGAACGACAAAGTGCCCAACACCCAGGTGCTTGCCTCCCCACCATGTACACGCTGCTCAGACAACGCAGACTGCGCTGGCTTGGCCACATGCGCCGTATGGAAGACGGGCGGATTCCCAAGGACATCCTCTATGGTGAACTCGCATGCAGCAAAAGACCCAAAGGTCGCCCCCAGTTGAGATACAAAGATGTTTGCAAGCGAGACATGAAAACCATGGACATCGATACAGATATCTGGGAGGACAGTGCCGCTAACCGCAGCAGCTGGCGCTGTATGCTCAAGAAACAGCTAAATACAGGCGAGGAGAAGATCTTGAAGCTAGCAGAGGAGAGGAGAACTAGTCGGAAGACACGTGCATACAGACATTCACCCACGAACAACTACATCTGCACTTTGTGCAGCAGAGACTGTCACTCGCGCATTGGACTCACCAGCCGCCAACGATGCTGTTTTTAGTCGCAACACTACGAACTCTTAGGGCGCAATACCCATGGTCGACAAACGACCGAAGGAGGCCTACTACTACTAAGTCGGCTTTTGCCCCCGCCCTCCAAGTGAACAGCATGGCTACTTATTATGCTGTGCTCTGGCCGGCTCTATCTGATATCAAAATTCAATGAAAATGGATGCTGCAAAGATTGTCGCAGACGAGCTGAACCGTGGCAGTTACATCGAAAATGTTGAAGTACTTCTTCGACAAGCCGCGCCGAAATAGCGAAACTGTTGTGCAAAGGGGCCATAGAACCGGCTGTAAAAGCCTGACTCGCTCAGAGAAGGAGGTACCGGTTCTATAGCCCCTTTGCATTCTGATATCCCTGGAATCGCTTCCCATGCTTTTACATGTACAGCTAAGGGCAGAATGGCCTCTGGGTTCCGATCACCGCACTTCGTGGGCTCGGGAAACTGAACTGGAGGTATGGGCGCGGCGCACGCGCCCTTGGTTCTTTAATACGGCGCCTCGGCTCGCTGACAGCGGTGGCTGGCTGTTTCATATGTGACGTCCCGATTGCTTTGAATGGGGAACGTTTTGTGAACAGGGAACAGACTTAATAGACTGGCAACAATCTCAATAGAACATGAACTGGCACAGAGAATCGAAATAGAGGATGCAGTTAAGACCTTTGCTGCAATGAAGGCCTGCCGTGCGCGTTTCTGAAACGTAAGTTAAGCTTCATTTGCTCTTTAGTTGTTATTTAAGATGCTGAACCTGCTGATGATATAATGTGCTTGCGGACATTTCATTTGTGTGTGTTTTATGCACATAAGAAAGTGGTGTAAAGAGATTTGCAACAGTAATTTGAGGAGGTTAAATGTGATTATTTGGAAAATTCCTGTCATGACTGCTTAAAGAAAAATGCCAGCAGGCATTTGCTAGCCTGGCTCCGCCCTCCTACGCACTTCTGCTCAATTTCATTTTCCTTCAGTACTACGTCTGGGATTGTGCCGTAGACTTCGGTTTCCAGAAATCAATTTTTGACTGGGCCAATCAGCGAACAGAGGGAGTGGCTGAGAACGATGACGTTGATGTCGACTTGTGCATTATTTTGAGTTGTAGTTCAGTAATGGCAGAGGAGACAGATGCGAGTGAAGCCATTCGGTCCGTTGTGGCAACGCTGCCGAATATCAAGAAGTTAAAGCAAGAACAATCTTTGCTTAGTTTTGTGTTTGTGGCCATCCTCCCACGGGGTTCGGGAAAAGACATATGTCATGACCAAACGTTAGCGATTGGTTATGGCAGATAGAGTGACTCTGGGCAGATCCAATAGTTTTAGACTTCAATAGAATACCCGCCTACAAGGAAGTTAACGCTTGTCAATGGAGCGGTGCCAGACTCTCCGTACAAATGAAATGTACGAGAGTCTGGTAGAACCAGGCTAGGCACTTGCCTCCTGCATAAACTTTAATATTGTTGACATTTTGGCTCACGCGCGTTGCACACTATTTGCATTATATGTAAGCCTATGGCTTATTGGTCTTTGTGTGTTGTTGCAGGTTTTGCGTTATATGTATGGCATATTGGTCTTTGTGTATTGTTGCTGGTTTTGCGTTAAATGTATGGCATATTGGAATATTGGTCTTTGTGTATTGTTGCTGGTTTTGCGTTAAATGTATGGCATATTGCTCTTTGTGTGTTGTTGCTGGTTTTGCGTTATATGTATGGCATATTGGAATATTGGTCTTTGTGTATTGTTGCTGGTTTTGCGTTAAATGTATGGCATATTGCTCTTTGTGTGTTGTTGCTGGTTTTGCGTTATATGTATGGCATATTGGTCTTTGTGTGTTGTTGCTGGTTTTGCGTTATATGTATATGGCATATTGGTCTTTGTGTGTTGTTGCTGGTATATGTTACAAATAGAGGGGCAGCACAATTGTTTTTCGCCTAGAGCGGCAGAAGTGCATTCGCCGGTCCTGGAGGGGAGTTTCCATCAAAGTTTGTCGTTTTGTGTTCATTCTAAGAACACGTACACGTTATCTCATGTTTAGTAGGGCCCTATAAAATCCGTTTCATTTTTCCCAAATTCCGTTTCATTTTTTTCCAAATTCCGTGTTTTCCGTTTTCATTTTTGCAAATTCCATTTTAATTTTTGGGAAATCAGTTTTTTTTACCCTTTACTGTTATTTTAGTTGCAAAAATAGTGTGCTTTTAATGTTAATGATTAAAATGTACACAAATAAAATGGGCATTTACTCTTAAAATTACATTAAAATTACATTAAAATTACATTTACTTTTCAGCACAAATACTGCATGGTGCAACATAACACTGCACACTAAATATTTCAAGTAACAACAAAACATGGTTATTGTCGGGCTCACAGAAGGTACAGACGAGATGGTAAGTTAATATAATATAAAGTTTATTGCAGGATGGAATCACAGCCGGAGATAACAGGTAAGAATTAGATGATATGGAAACATGTAACAAGCTTAGCTGAATGAGTAATGTCCTTTTCTTTCTTGCAGGTAGAAGGTGTGCAGTCACTCTGAGGTTTCGACGGATCCAGAAGGATATGGAACAGGTAGGTAGCAGGTGGGTAGAAGGTGAGTCTGTGAGTCATGGAATGACGAGACCAGACAAGTGATTGCAGTGAAGGTGAGTGTTAAATAGTGCATGTGGGTGATGGGACACAGGTGACGGTGATTAAAACTCAGGTGACAGTGATCGGGGGAGTGTCCGACTGGGTGATTGGGAATGAGTGGGCGGTGATGGTGATCGTGACGTGGATGGAATCCTGACAGCTGAGCCCGACGGCATCGTCGACGACGCCACACATCAGCTCCGAGAAATTATGATATAACTCGCTGACAGTTTTATCGATTTTCTTACCGTTTTTTCCAGCAGAAAGCTAAGGAGCTAGCCATCACGGGGGTGTCTTTGGTGTCGTTCTAGCCTTTACAGAAGGTTTTCTATCCAGCCTGGAACTTGTGCATACTTTCGGAGTTTTTCAGCAATAAATCCAAACGTTTATATCCAACTTTGATACACTTGAAGTCCATAATTTGTAAATATTCCGTCATATTTACCGCTAGCTCGATGCTAGCTGCCATTTTGGATATCCACGTGATGGTTTTTGACCAATTACAGGCTGATCCGTCGTAAACATTGGGTGCGTCTTTTGTCATGACGCACGCACGAGCCAAGTGGAGAGAGAGAGAGAGAGAGAGAGAGAGAGAGAGAGAGAGAGAGAGAGAGAGAGAGAGAGAGAGAGAGAGAGAAGAGAGAGAGAGAGAGAGAGAGAGAGATAGAGAGACACGCAGGTTTCACAGAGAATCACAGAGAAATGGATCTAAATCGAGCGCTGAATGATGGATTTCCAGGAGAACAGAGGTTTTTGACAGATGAGGAACTAGATTACCAGGATAGACCCAGCTGAAGTGCCATTTATTTATTTACTGTAAAAAAGCATTATAGAAGTATAAATGTAGTATAAAAGTATAAAAAGTATAGAATAAATAAAATAATAAATAAAATATAAATGCAAAGCCTGTGATGTGGCCCTCTTTGTGATTGCTGATAGGAACTGTTTTGAGGCTTGGCACCAGTGAATTTCATGAAAGCGCCTGGACTTCTTTTGGAAAAATGTAAATAGTTTTGGTTCTGTACAAGTTATAATGTTTATTCCTGTGCTCCAGGACTCCAAAGACATGAACAAACTGTTTTCCAGAGGAAATTTGCTTAGCTTTTATTTATTTGTGTGTGATTTCCATAAATATTTGAGTGATTCAATTTCCGATTTATTTTTTCATTTGTCTTTATGGTCCCATAACTTATTTTACATTCAGGTGACATCAATGTAACACAAATATGCTGAAAGTTCAATTTGTCCTGAAAAAAAAGAGGTGTGTCAATTGTCTGTGCACAAAAGGGTTGATGTTTTACAAGCTTTTTTAGTTAATAACACCAGACGGAAAATTTATTGTAAAAATACCCTTAGGTCTCTGAGGGTTAAACTGTCCTGTAAAATAAATTATATTAGTTTATATAAGTTAAAATAAAAGTCACACTCTTTCTCTCTCTCGCGCACTGTCGAGTGTGCTCTCGGACACACTCGGTCTCTCTCGCACGCACTGTCGAGCGCGCTCTCGGACACACTCGGTCTCTCTTGCACGCACTGTCGAGCGCTCTCTCAGACACACTCGGTCTCTCTCGCCCGCACTGTCGAGCGCGTTCTCGGACACACTCGGTCCCTCTCGCGCAGTGTCACTTCACTTTTGTCCAGTCCGGCACCTCATAGACAGACGTGCACGGAGGGGATGGGTGTATGTGAGTGTGTGCGCGTCGAGTTTCTTAACTTTTTCACTGACGAAAGCAGAGCTGTGGAGAGCCTTTGCCATGCTTTCATTGTTTTGATGCCGTCATTGATTGGAGCTGGAATGACGGGAGGGGTTGTGTCGCCCAGATTTGTTTCCCCGTCTGCATTTTCCCCAGACATGCGTTCTTCTCCCACACTGTTATCCCTGAAATTGTATTAATTCAAACTACTTGGGTACAATAAACATAAACTCCAAAATGTTTGCACAATTACTCCATGTTTTTAGTGTGTTGTACGATTTTGCATGATACTTTTCATTCTATTGAATTGTTTAGATTGAATGTACTTAGCTTATTTTAGTCTGTTGTCAATGCAACGCAATACAAGGAAGATGTTGATTGGCTCTTTGAACTGACGTCAGACATGGATGGAGCGCGCATTTTCGTCTGTTTATCTGGACTTTCATCATGTACGTTTGCTGGTGAGTAGTAGTACATTTTGGTCTGAAACAGCGAATACGTTATAACACATAGATAAATGAGATGTATAAGATTTAGCCAGTAAAACTATATGTAAGTTTAGGCTGTGTTTACATGTTAACGTTCGCCATCGTGTTGTATCGATCAGTCGCAACCGACACTTTTATAAGTTAACGTTAGTTCTGATACGACATATGCTCTTTGGGATCGTCACATTTAAAATCTAATGCTTAACCTTTTTTGATCAATAATTCTCATTAAACAAATGAACGAAAATGTCGTCTGTTGTGTAAAACTATATATTTTTTCGATGGTGTTTTTGCATCTTGTCGTTTGCCATATTAGAAATGTTCAACGTGGCTTTAAGCGCAACTTTATCATTAACCTTTTAGAATTTTTTACATTTCTTTGTGAGTGAAGTATTAAACAAGTAGCTTAAATTGAAATTCGACTGCCCGCAAGAAATACTAGCCCTGCCCATGTAGTTATGTAGTCTAGCCAAAGAAAAGCAACCTCGTGCTCATCAGCGTGGTGTTAGCTAACGTTAGTACATTTCAGTTAATGCGAGTCTAGTGTATCATGACACGCTAAATAAATAAATGGATAGCTAGATAGTACTTTATTTTGGATATAAATTAGATAACAACAAGAAAAAAATTATATCTTTTTTGATCTATGTAAAAAGCAATCTAATGTTTTTTGTTACTCTGCAGATTCAAGTTCAAAGCAAGGCTAATCAAGATGATCTGGAAATGTAAGTATTGCATTTTTCTTGCATTTTTCTAGCTAAATAGTACTTTATTTTGGATATAAATTTAGTAGATAACAGATCAAAAAAAATATATACTTTTTTTCTTATGTAAAAAGCAATTAATGTTTTTGTTACTCTGCAGATTCAAGTTCAAAGCTAGGCTAATCAAGATGATCTGGAAATGTAAGTATTGCATTTTATTGCATTTTTCTTGCATTTTTCTAGCTAGATAGTACTTTATTTTGGATATAAATTTTGTAGATAACAGATCAAGTAAAAAGCAATCTAATGTGTTTTGTTACTCTGCAGATTCAAGTTCAAAGCTAGGCTAATCAAGATGATCTGGAAATGTAAGTATTGCATTTTTCTATCTAGATAGTACTTTATTTTGGATATAAATTTAGTAGATAACAGATCAAAAATATATAATTTTTTTCTTGTTATGTAAAAAGCAATATAATGTTTTTTTTTTACTCTGCAGATTCAAGTTTAAAGCAAGGCTAATCAAGATGATCTGGAAATGTAAGTTCTTCTGGTTATCTTTCAGAATCGTTAGATAAAAAACGTTCCTTTTCATTGAACTATGCCTTAGGTTTGGACAAATGTTCATGTTCCTTAATAATACAGTATAACACTGTGCTTGTAATATTTGGAAAAGTTTTAAAACACTGTTTTAAAGATTTAACATTTGATTTTAAGATATTTCTTTGTTTTTGTCAGTCTTTGAAAACTGATTTCGATAAGTGAATTAAAATAATTTGAAAGTTCAGAAAAATTATTGTTATCCTTTGTCCTTATTTGTAATGCAGGTGTATCTTTATTAAATCATTTACAGTAAATAGCTATATTTAAATTAAAGTTTTGAGTTCTGTCTACTCACAACATTCATCCAGATTGTAGGTTTCACATATGTTGTCTATGCATAACTGTAAGCCTTTACAGGTTGATTGAACTTAAAACATTTATGGAAACTGTAAGCCCTTACAGGTTGATTGAACTTAAAAAATGTATGGAAACTCGTTGCCCTAAAAAAGTTAATTTTGTATTGTTGAAAAAACAACATATTTTAATTTATTTTAAGTTTAGTACCTAAAGTTTAAATTGAATTGCATTAAAAACTGTTAGTTCAATGAACTAAAAGTTTTCAATTAAATGCATTTGAAATCTTAAGTACATTAAAATTAAAATATGCTGTTATTTCAACAATACAAAATTAACTTTTTTAGGGCAACGAGTTTCCATAAATTTTTTAAGTTCAATCAACCTGTAAGGGCTTACAGTGCACACAAAAAACGAATTTCATTCCAAATATGTAAAATTACGCAAAATTTCACGTTAACACTAGATTCCGCGTTAATTGGCCAATTCCGCGATTCCGTGATCGCGGAAATTATAGGGCCCTAGTTTAGTCCATGTTTAGACTTTCCCATACCTACCTATTGTTATTAGCTAGCTCAGGAAAGAAAACAAAGCTGTAAAGCACAGCAGGGAGCTTTACAGGGGGTATGGCTTATCTAAATGAGATGTAAATGAGCCCTATTGTCACTCCTAGCAGCAGAGAGAGGTGAGAACTGCACAATCTTTAGAGGGCGTTATCTAACCTTTTAGCTTTTTTTAAGTGCCTACCTTCAAATGGCCACAACTTCTCCAAATATTATCAGATTTCCATGTGTTACACATCGTTGGAAAGCTGGGAGACTACAATTCAGAATCTATGAATGACTCAAAACGCCCCAGAACCGACTTGTGTCCCTAATGTTTATTCAGCTCACTCACAGCCCAAACACAGCTGATGTAGTGTCCATCAGGAATTGCGACAACGGTAATCCCAACACTCTTCCGCAGTGCAGCCAGCGAAATACTTAGAGACACGTGATTAACTAAGGCTTGTTAAAAACTCCAACAGCTCAAATTCGTCCAGTTCACATTTACTCTTTGTTTTTTAAACTTCCCCCGCCTTAATCCTGCACACCTGTTAATCCTGCCACGTCCTTATAATAATAATAATAATAACCTTTATTTTCTATAGCGCCTTTAAATGTACATCTCAAAGCGCTGTACAAAAACAATTAAAATAGCAAAGAATACAACACACAAAAGATACATAATACACAATAAAATTAACATAAAAAAACAAGCATAAAAGACAATAAATCAGTTAAAAGCTAACCTAAAAAAATGAGTTTTAAGCTGAGATTTAAAGATTCCAAGAGATTTGGCTTGCCTGATCTCAATCGGTAGAGAGTTCCAAAGTTTTGGAGCTAGTGAAGAAAAAGCCCTATCTCCCATTAATCTCAAGCGGGTTGAGGGAACAGTTAAAAGACCAGTATCTGAAGAATGAAGAACACGTTTTGGAGTATATGGAGTTAAAAGCTCTGTCAAATATTGAGGTGCCAAACCATGCAGTGCCTTGTAAGTAAGCATCAAAATCTTGAAATCCACCCTAAACCTAATGGGAAGCCAGTGCAAAGACTCCAAAACGGGAGTAATATGGTCTCGTATGTTGGTTCTTGTAAGGATTCTGGCAGCCGAATTTTGTAAAACCTGCATTCTGTTTAAAGTTACTTTTGACACGCCAGCTAACAAGGCATTACAGTAATCAATACGCGAAAACACAAAGGTGTTTATCAATCTCTCCGCAACAATAAACGACAGCATTGGACGCAATCTCGCAATATTTCTAAGATGGAAAAATGAGATTTTAACAGTATTCAAAACATGTGGCTCAAACGTTAAATTGGCATCAAAAATTCCTAAATTCCTAAATTCCTCAATTTAGTTTTAAACTCCACAGTAGAGCCATCAAGAGCTAGAGTGACCGGCTCTACTTTGCGTAGTTGGTGGGGTGAACCAACAAGCATAATCTCAGTCTTTTCACTGTTAAGACAAAGAAAATTATCAGTCATCCATTCCTTCATCTTAAAATACACTCAGAAAGAAAATTAACAGGCACAATTTCATTAGGCCTAAAATGAATGTAGATCTGAGTATCATCTGCATAGAAATGAAAATTTAGACCAAGAGATCTCAAAAGCTGACCAAGAGGATAAACATAAATATTAAAAAGAAGAGGGCCCAAAATTGAGCCCTGAGGGACGCCAGACTGCACTACATTGACCTCAGATCTAAAACCACCCATGGCAACGAACTGCTTCCGATTAAAGAGGTAAGATTTAAACCAATTAAGAACAGTATTTGAAACCCCAAAAATAGTTTCAAGACGAGTAATTAAAATTGAGTGATCAACAGTGTCAAAAGCGGCACTGAGATCAAGTAGGATCAAAACTGAAAGACAGCCAGAATCTGAAGCAATTAACAGGTCATTGGTGACCCTAACCAGAGCTGTTTCTGTACTATGCAATTTACGAAAGCCTGATTGCAAAGGCTCAAAGAGATTATTCTCAGTTAAGTGAGAAATCAACTGAGAAGCAACCACTCGTTCCAAGAGTTTAGCAAAAAAAGGGAGATTAGATATGGGACGAAAATTAGTGAAGTTCTCAAAGTCAATATTTGACTTTTTAGGTACAGGGGTAATTGCAGCAGTTTTAAAAGTTTCCGGCACAACCCCAGTACACAGAGAGTCGTTTATAATACTCAGAACAAAGGGGCACAAGGAAGCAAAACATGATTTAAACAGACCAAACGGTATGGGATCTAGCAAAGAAGTAGATGCTTTCATTCTTGAAACCTCTGCTAAAAGAGAATGTGAGTCAATTGTACAGAATTTAGACAACTTAGTACCAGAATAAAAATGAATAGCAGGAGAAGACAGGAGAGTAGAAGTGCAAAAACCTCTACAAACATTTTTGACTTTGGTGACAAAAGAATCCAGAAACTTATTACAGAGATGATCAGAAGCAGTAACATAAGACACGGTTTTGTGATTCAGCAATTTGTTAATTGAATTAAAAAGTTGTCTAGAATGTCCCTGATTATCATCAATCATTTTAGAGAAATGGTCAGATCTGGCAGAAACAATTCCAGCCTTATATTCTTGTAAGCAGTCTTTCCACATTTGATAATGAACAGTCAGGCCTGAAAGACGCCACATGCGCTCCATTCTACGGCAAGATGTTTTCATCAAACGCAGATCCTCATTATACCATGGAGCAGGACGTACGAATGAAACCGAGCGTGACTTTTGTGGAGCAAATAAATCCAGGCCAGATAGGAGAACAGAATTTAACATAGAAACCCTTTTCTCCAGAGGGTCAGATGGAGTAAAACAACTTAATGAAGAGTCAATAAAAACAGAGAAATCAGAAGGATCAACTGATCTCCATTTCCGATATGTCAAAATACGAGAAGAGGTAGTGTTAGCAACGGAAATATGCATATCAAAAAAATTTGCTAGATGATCAGACAATCCTAAATCAATAGTAGACAACCCAGAAACAAAAGACCCGTTTGATATCACTAAATCTAAAATATGTCCTTTGTTATGTGTAGTACAGTCAACAAGTTGATTTAAACCAAAGCACTCCAGCAAGGACGAGAAATCCTTTGTTAATGCAGAGTCTTTTTTGTCCATCTGGATGTTAAAATCCCCCAAAAAAAGAGTTCTCTCAAATTTAAGGCACAGATACTATAGGAGCCAAATGTGTGTATCTTTTATTTTGGCCACTAGATGGTGCTGTAGGTTCATGTGTATATGTATGTGTGGGATCAACAGGTAGTTAGGTGTTGAACCCGGAAGGGCAAACAAGTTTTTGACCGCTACGGCGGAGTTTTACGAATGCTGTTGTCGTGCTAAGTTCTTGGAGTTCTCCTGCTTGTGGATTTATGTATTGTGCATCTGTGTGGAGGACAATAAAAATGGTAATATTGCAACGAAGACGATGCGTCTGGATCTAACTTAGCTACACGTAACAACAAGTATAATATTAGCCGCCTGGCGTGTCATAACAAGTGGCTACGGGACAACAACTTTAGCACAGTATTAGACTGGCTATTATAGATACGACAACAGTTCTGCAAACTCAGATAGAAAGTCTTTGTTTGCTTTAGGAGGGCGGTAGACTGTAGTTATGGCAATTGAATGACACTTCGAAACAGTTAAAACAAAACATTCGAATGAAGAGAAAAAAGGAACAGCAACAGGTCTTAAATTGAATTTCTTATTGTACAGAACAATAATGCCACCACCTCTGCCAGTGGCTCGCGGGAGATCTAACAACCCGTAGCCAGCTGGAGTAAGTTCATTAAAGAGAAGACCGTCCGAATGTTTGTGCCATGTTTCGACTATACTTAAGAAGAAGTCCTTCCGCAGTGCAGAGCCTCTCCCACTAACCACATTGCATTTTGGGCAATGTAGTTCCTTATTTTTGACACACTCTCCCCCCCTTGAACAAAACATCTTATAGTTCTCTATGAAGATGTTCAAACATTAAAATCCTAAGAACTCCTCTTCATCATTTGAAGATTCATTGAAGAGGTCGATGATCGCTTGTTTCTCTTGAGTCTCCAATTCGGTAGCAGTTGGAAAACAGGGTTTTAAGTTGCAGACATGAACAATGCGGACGTCTTCACCTGTAGATTCCAGTGCTACTTGGTAATTTACTGGTCCCATTTGTTGTATTACCCGGTAGGGTCCCTTCCATTTCGGTGCAAGTTTAGCAGTACAGTTTTTCTTTGCACTGGATTGTGGGAACTGTTGGACCCACAGTCCCTCTTTTTCTTTGAAAAAGACATCCCGTCGATTTTTATTGTAGTTTCTCAATTGTCTCAGGTGTGCTTTCTTACAGTTCTCTCTTGCTTTTGCTTGCAGTTGACTCACGTGATACACTACTTCATAGTTGGGTGCATCTGGTGAGAGATCATGACCTTTACCTTTTAGAAGCTTGTTCATCGGCCCTTGTAACTTCCTTCCTAACTTAAGTTCGCAGGAGACATTCCAGTAGTTTCTTTTTACCGCCGAGTTGATGGCAAACCTAAATTCGGGTAGGTATTGGTCCCAAAGTTTATGATTTTCATCTACATATGCAGCAATCATACTTTTAAGCGTTCGATTGATTCTCATGTTCGTCTGCGGGTGGTAAGCTGTAGTCAGCTTTGGTGTTACGTCCCAGCTTTCACATAATTCTTTGAATACTGCGGACATGAACTGGGTTCCTCAATACAAGAAAATCTGGGACTCCCCATCTAGTTAGGATCTCTTTTCTGAATAGTGTAGCAACTGTCTTGGCTGTAGCTATACGCATGGGGAAAAGTTCTACCCAGCGGGTGAAGTAATCAACAAACACTAAAAGGTACTCGTTTTGGTTAGTGCTACGGGGTAAGGGTCCCATGATGTCTACCCCCATCATCTGATTAGGTTGGTTCCTGACAATTTTCTGCATCTTCCCAGCAGGTTTCTGTTGGTCAACTTTTAAGGTTTGGGATTTTACACATCTTTTACAAACTGTTTGATGTCGGACCACATCCCAGGCCAAAATGCCACATCCTGAATTCTTTTGTATGTTTTATAGAAACATGACCACTCATAGGGCTACAATGATAGTGTTCCAATACATAAGGTACAAGATCTTTGGGAACAAAGATACGGTAATGGAACCGATTTTCTGACAGCTGAGTTTTGAGGTACAGCTTATCTTCTATGACTTCATATTTGGCTTGCTGGTCGTCATTGTTCTCAGCCAAAATTTGTAAGATTTTTGTTATTTATGGGTCATTGTGCTGTTTCTCCCAGATTATTTCTGCAGTAACTGGAAGTGGGTTGACATCCTTCTGATTGGAATACAAGTTACAACTTGTATGTGGGGTAGTCCATGAAAGAGCATGTGGAGCTGCGTTTAACTTTCCCTTTCGACTACTAAACAATGAAATCGTACTTTTGCAACTGTAGGGCCCATCGAATAAGACGGCTGTTGTTTTTGGGTGAATTCATTACCCACTGCAAAGCAGAATGATCAGTAACGACAGTGAACATTCTGTGATCCAAGTAGTGCTGCCACATGTCTAACGCCTATACTACGGCTAAGCATTCCTTCTCTGTTGCAGAGTAGTTAGTCTTGGCAGGATTAAGAGTTCTACTGGCATAAGCTATTACCTCTTCTATGTCTCACTGGCATTAGTGTAAACAATGAATGGATGCTCTAAATTAGGATGGCCAAGGATGGGTGGAGTCATCAAGCATGTTTTCAGTTCGAAGGCCTGTTGGCACTGCAATGTCCACTGAAAAGTTTGGCCCTTTTCTTTGGAAGGAGTTGAACGGTTCAGCAGTTCTAGAAAAGTTTAAAAGTTGGGAACAAATCTAGGTACCACCCAGCTAGTCCAAGGAAATGTTTGACTTCCTTCAGATTTCTTGGCACAGGATAGGTACGAATGGCTTCCACTTTACTAGGGTCAACTGAAATGCCTTGGATGTTGACTAAATAACCTAGAAATGTCACTTCATGCAAGCAGAACTTACTTTTTCGGAGGTTGATTGTTAAACCAGCCTCTCATAACTTCTGGAAAACAGCTTGGAGAAAAATCCTAAGAACTCCTCTTCATCATTTGAAGATTCATTGAAGAGGTCGATGATCGCTTGTTTCTCTTGAGTCTCCAATTCGGTAGCAGTTGGAAAACAGGGTTTTAAGTTGCAGACATGAACAATGCGGACGTCTTCACCTGTAGATTCCAGTGCTACTTGGTAATTTACTGGTCCCATTTGTTGTATTACCCGGTAGGGTCCCTTCCATTTCAGTGCAAGTTTAGCAGTACAGTTTTTCTTTGCACTGGATTGTGGGAACTGTTGGACCCACAGTCCCTCTTTTTCTTTGAAAAAGACATCCCGTCGATTTTTATTGTAGTTTCTCAATTGTCTCAGGTGTGCTTTCTTACAGTTCTCTCTTGCTTTTGCTTGCAATTGACTCACGTGATACACTACTTCATAGTTGGGTGCATCTGGTGAGAGATCATGACCTTTACCTTTTAGAAGCTTGTTCATCGGCCCTTGTAACTTCCTTCCTAACTTAAGTTCGCAGGAGACATTCCAGTAGTTTCTTTTTACCGCCGAGTTGATGGCAAACCTAAATTCGGGTAGGTATTGGTCCCAAAGTTTATGATTTTCATCTACATATGCAGCAATCATACTTTTAAGCGTTCGATTGATTCTCATGTTCGTCTGCGGGTGGTAAGCTGTAGTCAGCTTTGGTGTTACGTCCCAGCTTTCACATAATTCTTTGAATACTGCGGACATGAACTGGGTTCCTCAATACAAGAACATCTGGGACTCCCCATCTGGTTAGGATCTCTTTTCTGAATAGTGTAGCAACTGTCTTGGCTGTAGCTATACGCATGGGGAAAAGTTCTACCCAGCGGGTGAAGTAATCAACAAACACTAAAAGGTACTCGTTTTGGTTAGTGCTACGGGGTAAGGGTCCCATGATGTCTACCCCCATCATCTGATTAGGTTGGTTGCTGACAATTTTCTGCATCTTCCCAGCAGGTTTCTGTTGGTCAACTTTTAAGGTTTGGGATTTTACACATCTTTTACAAACTGTTTGATGTCGGACCACATCCCAGGCCAAAATGCCACATCCTGAATTCTTTTGTATGTTTTATAGAAACATGACCACTCATAGGGCTACAATGATAGTGTTCCAATACATAAGGTACAAGATCTTTGGGAACAAAGATACGGTAATGGAACCGATTTTCTGACAGCTGAGTTTTGAGGTACAGCTTATCTTCTATGACTTCATATTTGGCTTGCTGGTCGTCATTGTTCTCAGCCAAAATTTGTAAGATTTTTGTTATTTATGGGTCATTGTGCTGTTTCTCCCAGATTATTTCTGCAGTAACTGGAAGTGGGTTGACATCCTTCTGATTGGAATACAAGTTACAACTTGTATGTGGGGTAGTCCATGAAAGAGCATGTGGAGCTGCGTTTAACTTTCCCTTTCGATACTAAACAAAGAAATCGTACTTTTGCAACTGTAGGGCCCATCGAATAAGACGGCTGTTGTTTTTGGGTGAATTCATTACCCACTGCAAAGCAGAATGATCAGTAACGACAGTGAACATTCTGTGATCCAAGTAGTGCTGCCACATGTCTAACGCCTATACTACGGCTAAGCATTCCTTCTCTGTTGCAGAGTAGTTAGTCTTGGCAGGATTAAGAGTTCTACTGGCATAAGCTATTACCTCTTCTATGTCTCACTGGCATTAGTGTAAACAATGAATGGATGCTCTAAATTAGGATGGCCAAGGATGGGTGGAGTCATCAAGCATGTTTTCAGTTCGAAGGCCTGTTGGCACTGCAATGTCCACTGAAAAGTTTGGCCCTTTTCTTTGGAAGGAGTTGAACGGTTCAGCAATTCTAGAAAAGTTTAAAAGTTGGGAACAAATCTAGGTACCACCCAGCTAGTCCAAGGAAATGTTTGACTTCCTTCAGATTTCTTGGCACAGGATAGGTACGAATGGCTTCCACTTTACTAGGGTCAACTGAAATGCCTTGGATGTTAACTAAATAACCTAGAAATGTCACTTCATGCAAGCAGAACTTACTTTTTCGGAGGTTGATTGTTAAACCAGCCTCTCATAACTTCTGGAAAACAGCTTGGAGATCAAGGAAATGCTGAGTAACAGATGGAGAGTAAACGATAATATCAACGCACTGCAGCTATTAGCCTTCGTGTGTGTGTGTGTGTGTGTGTGTGTGTGTGTGTGTGTGTGTGTGTGTGTGTGTGTGTGTGTGTGTGTGTGTGTCAAACACAATCAGAGTTATTTTAAACCGCAATCAATTAGTCACATGACAATCACCTGGTCATGCAGCACAGGACAAATAATATATGAAATAAAGTGTACAAGAATCAGATCAGCAAATCAATAATGTATTCTCAATTCCAAGACTTTATATTTAAGAAAGAGAATCAAAAATGATCATAAATATAAATTGGAATATACAGATCAGAATCAACAAAATCTTTATTATTTTTACAAAAAATATTTTATTAATATTTATTTTTATTTGTTTTTGTATTTTCTCAGAGCTATCAGAACATCAGGTCTGTTCAGGAGGAGGTTTATTTACAATAAACTGGATTAGATCAGAATAAATGTGCTCATACTTTCACTGATCAAGTGTTTACTGTGCGATCAGACCATCTGGGTTTATAGATTTCACATTTATTAATAAACTGACATCAATTTTACAACAAATTTTTATTTAATGATACATTTTCAATTGAAAGGGAATTTACACACACACACACACTGATCTTACTGTCTATATGAGGATAATTTATTTCAGTGACAGAAGTTCAGCTGTTATTAATGTAATGAAGAGACATAAGAGACTCTATAACATCTCACTGTTACTGATTTATCATGCAGCTCAAAGCATTATGGGTAGAATCTCTCTACAGTCTATTCTCATTCATCAACACAGTTTCACTGATGATGTGATATAAAGAGATAACAATCCAGGATCAAGCCTAAACCCAGGATAGAGTGTGTGTGTGTGAATGTAGTCTGGACTGTGTGTATGAGGCTCATTGTGTCTCTGTCGACGCTGTAGAAGGACAGAGTTCCTGCACTGTGATCCACATACACTCCTATTCTCCTGTGATCCACACGCACTCCTGTTCTACTGCTGATGATCCACACACACTCCTGTTCTCCTGTTCTACTGCTGATGGGCTTTACAGGGAGTTCAGTCTCTATGTTATTGTGTTTGAATGTGTAACTGGAGGAAGAGCAGATCAAACTCCAGGACTGATCATTACGTCCAAACCGACACTCTTTACCCGTCCTTTCCTGCTGATGCTCTTATATGACACTGATATACACACACTTCTCCCACTCCACTCAATCTTCCAGTAACAGCGTCCACACACACTCTCTCTACACAACACCTGAGGCACATCATCAAATCTGTCTGGATGATCAGGATACGGCTGGACTGTGTTAGTGTCAGTAATCACTCTGTTATTCTCAGACAGACGGAGGCGTTTATTCACTGTGTTCAGATCCAGAGTGAACTGATGGAGAGAAAACACATCAGAATCAGGAATTATGACTCTTTCAGATCTGTCTAATATCCTGTGGAAATCATCATTATCATTAGTTCAAGTTCAAAGAGTTTATTGTCATATGCACAGACAGAAAGCATGTTTCCCTGTCCAATGAAATTCTTACTTTGCCGTCCACGTAAAATGTCATACAATAAATACAATGTCATACAAAAATAAATAACAAAAGGAAGAATGTCTTAGTAAATCTCTTAATAAAAGCAATAGAAAGTAAGATAGTGCAGTTAAATAGAGCAATGAGTTAAACAGTTATGACCATGGTTGCAAACTCCTATCGACTGTTTAGGAGTCTAATGGCAAATAGGGCTGCAACGATTCGTCGACGTTGTCGACAAAAATCGATAATAGAAATAGTCGACAATAAATTTCATTGTCGAATTTGTCGCCAGACATGTTTTTTCCGACCGAGGCATCTCTCTTCCGAGAGTCTCACATGCGAATTAGCTTCTCTGCTGAGCAATAACATACAGAAATGGCGGCGTCCAACGCAGCAGCTGCGCGTACCAAAACATCTAAAGTTTGGGTGCATTTTAGCCTGGATACGGCAAATAAAAAGATTACCTGTAGGGCTGCACGATGTATCATTTTAGCATCGATATCGCGATGTGCGCATCCACGATAGGCAGATATGTGCGATGTCAGTTGATGGGTGATTCATGATCAGTAGGCTACGAGTCAGCAGCTCCCCGGCCAGTAATGCTTGTGATTCGCGGATTTTTATCACTTTGCGAGTCCTGTCAGTTTAAACATCAAGCGCAAGAAGACTGGAACTTGCGCGCTGTTTTCTGTCAGCCTTACTAATGCGTTTGTCCCGCAAAAGTTTGACAGGTGAGTGATATAGAATAGATGACTGACAGCTGCGCTTGTTTAACTGAGAACGAGAAGAGAGAGTGAAACCCCCGGTCACGCGCGCACACTCACCGTTCTCTCTCTCTCTCTCTCTCTCTCCTCTCTCTCTCTCTCTCTCTCTCTCTCTCTCTCTCTCTCTCTCTCTCTCATATTAGTGAATTGAGTTGACTGAATATCTTTGAGATTGCATGATGGTAAAAGGTCGGAAGACCGTTTTTTTTTTTTTTTAACTAACTACCACTGGTTGTGAATTGTGCTCAAATAACGTCGGGAAAAAAAATCGGAAACACTTTACAATAAGGTTCCATTTATTAAAGTCTAGTTAACTACATTAGTTAACATTTGTTAATATTAGTTTATCCACACTATGTGGATTTACTCCATGACAAATCCACCCCAGTCATTCTAGAATGATGCATTCTTTCCAAATAGAGCTATTTAAGTCATCTGGTGAAATTGTTTTTATATCGCAATATATATCGCAGGAAAATAAAATATCGCAATGTGATTTTTTTTTTTTTTTTTTTTTTTTTACCAATATCGTACTGCAGCCCTACTGCATGGTTTGCAAAGCAGTCCTTGCGTATCACGGCAGCACCTCGGTGATGCACGAACATTTAAAGAGAAAGCACGGACAGTTGAATGAAACAGAGTTTGACTCGCCTCGGTAAGATTTAAATAATATGGAAGCCGATACGTTTTGTTTTGGATGTACATTTTATAAGCGTATTTTCGGTAAAAATAAATAAATATATAAAATATGCATTTTTCATTGAAGTACCCCCTTCTTTCTTGTGTTTACTATCATTTTCCACAGAATTAAAGCAATCATGCTAAATTTTAGAAAAATTTAATAATTATTCGATTAGTCGACTAATCGTTTCAATAGTCGCTGACTAGTCGATTATTAAAATAGTCCTTAGTTGCAGCCCTAATGGCAAAAGGGGAAAAAAGAGTTCTTCAGTCTTGATGTCCTGCATTTCACACTTCTATACCTCCGTCCTGAGGGTTGAAGTGTGAACAGTCCGTGCTGGGGGTGGGAGGGGTCTTTGAGGATGGAAGCAGCTCTCCTGGTGACCCTATGGTGGTATATGCTCTCTAAAGAGGGCAATGGAGTCCTGGTGATGATCTGTGCAGTCTTCACCACTCTCTGTAGGCTTTTGACAGTAGTGCTGCCGTACCACACAGTGATACAATTAGTCAGGACACTCTCGATAACGCAGCCGTAGAAGTTGTTGAGGATCTTTGACGACATGCTAAACCTCTTTATCCTCCTCAGAAAATACAGCCGCTGTTGGGCCTTCTTAACCAGCTGCGGGACGTGTGTTTTCCAAGTGAGGTCCTCACTAATGTTGACACCCAAGTATTTAAAATTGCTCACCCTCTCCATTTCAAGCTCCCAGATGAACAGTGGCTGATGCGTACTCCTCTCCTTTCTCATGTCCAGTATCATTTCCTTCGTCTTCTCCATGTTGAGGATGAGATTATTGTCTCCACACCATGACACCAGACTGGCCACCTCCTTCCTGTAAACAGCCTCCACACCACCAGCGATCCGTCCTATCACTGCCGTGTCGTCCGCAAACTTCAAGATGATGTTGTCCTTGTGGGAGGCGACACAGTCATAGGTGAACAGGGTGTAGAGAATTGGACTGAGTACACAGCCCTGTGGAGTGCCAATGTTTGTCATGATTCTGGCTGAAGTCCTATTACCGATCCTGACAGACTGAGGCCTTCCAGTCAGGAAATCTAGGAGCCAGTCACAGAGTGTGGGGTGCAGACCAAGTGTGGACAATTTATGAATGAAATTATGGGGGATGACCGTGTTGAAGGCGGAACTGTAGTCGATGAAAAGTATCCTTAGGTATGAGTCCTTATTTTCCAGATGAGAGAGGGAATAGTGAATAGCAGCAGCAATGGCATCAGAGGTGCCAGGGGGTCAAAAGTGTCTGGTATGCTGTTCTGAATGTGGGCCAGCACCACTCTCTCGAAACACTTCATAATGATTGGAGTGAGTGCCACTGGTCTATGATCATTCATGCAGGTGGGTGTGCTCCTTTTAGACAGGGGGACAATGATCGTGGTCTTAAAGCATGAAGGAACGGTGCACTGGCTGAGGGAGAGGTTGAAAATGGAAGTGAGAACATCAACCAGCTCATTGACACATGTTCTGAGGGCCCGCCCTGGGATGTTCTCTGATCCTGCTGCTTTGCGGGGGTTGATCTTCCTCAGAGCTTTGAGTACCTGGATTGTTGAAACAGATAGTGGGCGGGAGGCGGGTTGGGTAGTCCAGGTATGCGTGGGCCCTCTTTCTGCAGTGTGGCTGGGGGCCTCAAAGCGGGTGTAAAATGTATTGAGGTCGTCCAGCAGGCTGTCTGTTAAGGTGATGTTATTGGTGGTAGTCCTATAGTCTGTGATGTGCTGCAGGCCTTGCCACATCCGCCCTGAGTCAGCTGTGGAATAGAAGCTGTGCAGCTTCTCTCTGTACTGCCTCTTGGCCGCTGTGATAGTTTTCCTCAGTCCATACTTCGTAGCTTTGTACTCGGTCTCATTGCCTGACCTAAATGCAAGAGAGCGTGCACGCAGCATGTGAAGTACATGAGTGTTTATCCAGGGCTTCTGGTTTGGAAGCTTCCTAATTCGTATGGTGGGCACGATGTTATCGACACAAGTGCTGATGTACCCAGTCACATACTCAGCATAATCCTGTACACTGATGGAAAAGTCCTCCAGGGTGGCTGCCGCCTCAAACACATCCCAGTCTGTCAGGGCAAAACAGTCCTGCAAGGTGCTCTCAGTCTCTGGGGTCCAGAGTTTAACCTGTTTGGTGACTAGGGTTGGGTACCGAAACTCTGTGCCAATAGGGAACCGGTTCCGAATAAGATCAACAATTTTGGTGCCTGATTTCGGTGCCTGACTTCATTAGCCACACACACACGCACACACACTCTGTCGCTCTCTCCCTCTCCGCCGTGCATACGCTACACAGTTTGGAGCACAGTCTCTTCTGTCTCTCATGCGCGCTCTTGCTCGCTTGCTCTAGATTCCGGTAGATTTTAACTAATTTGCTGGGTGTGCCGATAGTCTGAAGCCCATATAGGAAGCATCATATAATGGCCATATAATGGCGCGGGCACCGCCTTGTTGATAAAAAAAAAGTCTTCTTTCAAACACATAGAAAAAAAAACGTACCGACCCCAAAACTTTTGATCGGGGGTGTATATTATAGATTTTTATTTATTATATATTTTAGTGTACATTATTATTATTTTTCACCAATATATAATTATAAAAGCATGTAAAGAGGAATTATTACGTAGATTAACTTGGACATGCATATCTTAAAATATATCAATTCCGTTGTTTTGTCTCAAGATGCACACCAGTAATGTTTTTTTTAGGGCTGGGAAAAAATTAATCGCATCCAAAATAAAAGTTTTGTTTACATAAAATATGTGTGTGTAGTGTATATAATTATTTTGTATATATAAATACACACATTTGCATGTATATATTTAAGAAATATTTGCATGTATATATATTTATACATAATTTATATTATATATAAATATTAGGGCCGGGACTTTAACGCGTTAATTAAGATTAATTAATTACAGACTTTAACACGTTAATTAACGCAAAAAAATATTTTAATCGCACTTATTTTTGCACCGCGGAACGTTTCTCACTGGATGAGTTTCGGCGGACCGATTATACTGGAGCACCAACTAGCGTCAGAAGCCCAAGAAGCTGAAAAGATCGCGCTTCATAGACATGTTCATAGATCGCCTCTATGGATCGCCTCTATGGATCGCCTCGATCGCTTTGGTTGGCCCCATCATTTTGTTATAAAAAACGAACGGATGAAAGCGTCGATAAGAGCATGGTTGTGTGCAAGCTATGCAACAAGGAATTCGCTATTGCTATCGCTAGTGTAGTGTAGCAATATGCCATTGCTATTGCTATATGCTATATGCTATTGCTACACTTAAAGGTTCTCTAAGCGATCCTGGACGTTTAAAGTATTGTCAAACAAAACGGAGGCTAGCTAGACCCTCCCTCCTCCTCATCCGCGCACTAACCCCCCAAACCCCTTCTTGTCGGTTATTGGCTGGAACAGTTTGTTATGTTTCGTAGAGCGAGTCGCTAGAGTTTGTTTTTGTAGCCGTTTGTGGAGCCTGGGGTGTGTGCAGAGACTGCGTCTTTTTACAGTGTGTTCAGGGGACAGGCAGCTAGCGGATAGTGAGGAGATGTTTGCTGTATGTGACAAAAAATGTTTTGGCCTAAAAAACGCGTGACATCGCTTAGAGCACCTTTAATGGCAAAATTGCACTGGTCTGCTGGACTTGGTTGAACAAAAATAAACAATATGTTGTTGGTTGAACAAAAATAAACAATATGTTGTTGCTTAAACATATGTTTGAGTCATTATTCAATGGTATACTAAAAATCCATGTGAAAAAAAATGACTTTTTCAATGTTCTCAGTTCAAATATTTATGCGATTAAAATGCGATTAATTTCGATTAATTAATTACAAAGCCTCTTATTAATTAGATAAATTTTTTTAACCGAGTCCCGGCCCTAATAAATATACATATTTTTTATATTAATAACACATTTTTCTTAAATATATACATGCATGTGTGTGTATTTATATATACAAAATAATTATACACACTACACACACATTTTTTGTAAACAAAACTTTTATTTTGGATGCGATTAATCACGATTAATTTTTTCCCAGCCCTAGTTTTTTTCTAAGGTACGTTTATAAAAGCTACTTCAATGCACTAATTGAACTAAGGCTTAATCCTGGCTTAATCTAAACCCTTTCTGTGAAACCAGGCATTCAAGTTTCATCCCGTAAATCTTTTTACGCGCCTTTAATAAAGATATTGCTTCCAGCGCCTGTGTGTGTGTGTGTGTGTTGTAGGAATTTTTGTGCTTGTTTTCTTAGTGACTTACATTGTAGGAAGTCGTTCCTGGTCCTGGGAACAATGTTGGTGAAAGTGACTGTGGAAATCAACAGACATGAAGAGTGTGATTATCATTTTAAGAGAAAATGATCCCTGCATCCGTTCCTAAGACATTTCCAATATGATGTCTACATGATATGAGATGATAGAGGATCTCTGAGAGCAGAATCTCCAGGATTTTACCTCTGTCAGAGATCTTCTTCTCTTTGCAGAAATCCTCAAGTTTGTCTCTCAGATGACGGACAGATTCTCTCACCCCATCAAAAGAGGAGAGAGAACTGAAGGGATTGTCATTTACGTCTGTAGATTCAGGAGGAGCTGAGAGAGACTGGAAACTCTACAGAAAACAGAAATCAAAGCTTATCACCTCCACACTTTATCAATAACAATCACTACTGTCAGATCTTTAGTAACTCCTCAATCCAGCATTTTCACAGCATCAGCTTCATTCTTTTCATATTCATTACATCATATTAGTGCAATAAGTTCTAGCGTTTGACACTTACACTATATGCAAACTTTCTAGAAAATCACTTGGATGATCAAACATCTGGCTATAACATTAATGTAACAGATCAAAGTGCATCAATGGCGTCACATGGCAGAGTTGAGTAGATTTGATTAATTCTGAATTCTTTGACTCATTCTGTCTCATTCGACACGATCCTAAGGTCAGGTTTTGTGGTTTAAATACACTGCAGCAGAAGAAGAGTCTGACTGATGATTATATAATAACCAAACACACAGATCAACACTTCCGTTAATGTCTGATTCTGCTCTCATGAAATGTTTCTCTGTGAGTCTCTTACTCAAGTCCACATTGATCCTGTTCTACTAGATCTCTGTTACCTGCAGGAAATGGATGTGATCCTGTGTGTGTGAAAGCTGCTCCAGCTCAGCGTCTCTCCTCCTCAGATCATTGATCTCCTGCTCCAGTCGCTCCAGTCGTCCTTCAGCTCGACTCACTGCAGTCTTTTCCTGATCTCTGATCCGCTGTGTCGCCTCAGAGCGGCTTCTCTCAATGGAGCGGATGAACTCAGTGAAGATCCTTTCACTGTCCTCCACTGCTGTCTGTGCAGAGCGCTGTTACACACACACATCACAATCACACAGTGTCTTCAGTGAGTCCTGACTGAGACGTCTCAAACTTCTCTTCTTCTCCAGACTCACCTTATGAGACGCCACTGCCTCTCTCAGCTGCTGAAGATCTTTCTCTCTCTGCTGGATCCTCTGCTGGAACGACCTCTGCGTCTCCTTCAGCTGGCGCTAAAGGACAAACCAATGACAGGAGAAACATCACACAAATCATCAGGTAAACAGATATGAATCCAGTATCGGTGAAGTATTGAGACTGAGCGTGTCATGATTCTGCTTTTGTATCCTTGATTTTCCTAGTCGTGAGGCAGGATCATGACAGAATCATGTTTTGTGTACAAGCGCATGGCCAATTGTTTGGCCATGTGCTTGTGGTGTCTCGTTACGTTACCCCGCCCCCTTGTTATCCTCGTCTTGTCATTATTGTCTAGTCAGTTTCACCTGTCCTCGTCATTAGTTTTCCCTATTTAATCCCCTCTTGTCTTCTGTTCAGTGTCGGTACATTGTCTACTTTGCGTGTGAACCTCTGTGAGTATTTTGTCTGAAACCTTATGAGAGTTGTGAGTTTGTTTCCTGTCAAGTCAGAGTCTTAATTTGTCATCTTGTCTTAGTCAAAGTATACTATTTCCAGTCCTGTTTTGCCCCCTCGTGGGTTTTGTTTTCTGTTTTGTGTAGTAATAAACCTTGAGTGTCTGCATATCGTCTGCGTTTGGGTTCTCTCCTTCAACTTCATGACAGAATGTACCGACCATCAAAGAACCCAGCAGACAGTATGTCCTTCCAATCGGAGTTCCGGGAGCGATGCTGGTCGTCCGCACCAACCAACGGTGAACGGGTCATTTGCCCTACCCCGTCCCAGGGTGAGCAAATCATGAGGGAATATGCCCGTCTATGGGATCTCTTTTCCCGGGAGGATCTGCAGGCCTCTTCCACGGGCTCCCCACCCTCTGCTAGTCTGCCAGCTATTCCCGAGGGTCGAATGATAGGCGTCGTGACGCTTGGGGATCAGGCTGGCGCCCTCACGACTCCTGGCGCTTCATCTACCCCCTTCCGTCTTCGAGGGAAAAGAGGGAGGCGAACCTCGTGGGACTCTCCTTCAGAGTCCTCAGCGTCGGAGTCTATCCTGCCTGAGATAACCCCTTCTTCGCCCGACACTGTTCCCGCCGTGCTTCCCCAACCCGTCTCAGCTCCGGTGATGGTCGCTGCTTCTCGACCTAGGAGAAAGAGGGAAGGGGAGCTCACGGGTGTCGTCCAAGCCCGCTGCAGTCCAGAGCCCGCTGCAGTCCCAGAGCCCGCTGCAGTCCCAGAGCCCGCTGCAGTCCCAGAGCCCGCTGCAGTCCCAGAGCCCGCTGCAGTCAAGCCCTCAGCCCAGAGCCCGCTGCAGTCCCAGAGCCCGCTGCAGTCCCAGAGCCCGCTGCAGTCCCAGAGCCCGCTGCAGTCCCAGAGCCGCTGCAGTCCAGAGCCGCTGCAGTCCCAGAGCCCGCTGCAGTCCCAGAGCCCGCTGCAGTCACAGAGCCCGCTGCAGTCACAGAGCCCGCTGCAGTCACAGAGCCCGCGACTGAAGGCGTTGTTCCAGAGCCTGTTACTTTCGACGCCTCTAACGTAACTGAGTTGGAGATGGATAGTGTCGAATCCGATTCGACTTCAGGGAGCGCTGGTTCCGAGGCAGATTCTTCATTAGAGAGCGCTGGTTCCAGGTCTGTTGCTGAGAGCCTGGCGTCTGTTCCTCTTCTACCGCCTGTTACCCCTCCTGTTTTGTTGCCTCCTGTTTTCCCAGTCAAGTTTCCTGTCCTGTCATCTACAGTACCTGTGTGTGTTTCCCCGGCCGTTCCTGTCATTAAGCCCCGGACTGTTTCCCCCAAGACCTCTCCTCGTGTGTCTCCATCTAAACCTGCCCAGAATCCTTGTCCGAAGCCCTCGTCCCCGTCGACCTAGGACCCCCAGCACACCCATCCACCCCCCATGAACTCTGTGTTTCCTCCGCCACCTCTTCCTTGTTTGTTATTTTTATTGTTGCATCCTAACCCTGTTGTTGTGCTTTCGTGTTTGCCGTTACTGTTATTTGTCATGTTTTGTTGGTTTGTGTCGATGTCTCAGTCTGTCATGTCCCGTGTTTAATGTCCCCTTGAGGAGCGTCTGGTAGCCGCTCCTTAAGGTGGGGGTTCTGTCATGATTCTGCTTTTGTATCCTTGATTTTCCTAGTCGTGAGGCAGGATCATGACAGAATCATGTTTTGTGTACAAGCGCATGGCCAATTGTTTGGCCATGTGCTTGTGGTGTCTCGTTACGTTACCCCGCCCCCTTGTTATCCTCGTCTTGTCATTATTGTCTAGTCAGTTTCACCTGTCCTCGTCATTAGTGTTCCCTATTTAATCCCCTCTTGTCTTCTGTTCAGTGTCGGTACATTGTCTACTTTGCGTGTGAACCTCTGTGAGTATTTTGTCTGAAACCTTATGAGAGTTGTGAGTTTGTTTCCTGTCAAGTCAGAGTCTTAATTTGTCATCTTGTCTTAGTCAAAGTATACTATTTCCAGTCCTGTTTTGCCCCCTCGTGGGTTTTGTTTTCTGTTTTGTGTAGTAATAAACCTTGAGTGTCTGCATATCGTCTGCGTTTGGGTTCTCTCCTTCAACTTCATGACAGAGCGGTTAAATATCTTGCATGGTAAGATTATTTTCATCAATTTATTTAATCAATTTTATAGGGATAGTTCACCCAGAAATGTGAATTCTTTCATTGTTTACTCATCCTCATTTCTTTCCAAACTTGTATGATTTTCTCTTACACAACACAAAAGAATGTATTATGAATAATGTCTCTGTTTCTAGGGCTAAAACAGCGTTCAGACAGAGAGGGTGAAAACAGACATTAAATATGTAAATCTATTCTAGTAAAACCATAAACAAAATGATGGGCCTGTTAATGAGTATTAAAGGGCACCTATTAAGGAATTTTGAAAATTTCCTTTTATGTAGTGTGTAACATATTAGCCTGGTAATACCAGACTCTGCTACTTCACTTTGCTTCTTAGACAGAGTCTGGAATAGCATAATAGAGAAGTGTTTTCTCTCTCGCTAGGGGGCGCTTGTCTGAAGTTTAAAATCATTGGTTACCCGTAAGCCAATCAGATAAGTTTATTTATGACGTATGTTATGCGCCGACATAGACGCATCGAACCACAGACATCATGCATCGAACTCAAATCTATGATCGAGCTTCCACTGTAAACCTGCTGTAAACACTTGATGATGCGAGCGAAATACCGGAGTGAACATGGCTGTAAATTACTTTTTTGATCGGTGAGCGATGTAATAGAATGACTGCTGCGCTTGACAGGGCGCAAACGAGCAGAGAAAGAGAGAGAGAGAGCCCCGGCCGCGCACGTGCACTCTCACGTCTTCAAACTACACGAGCGCTGTCTTGCTCTCTCTCCCTCACGCATATTAATCAAAATCAATCGACAAGATAGTAAAAGGTCGGAAGACCACGGTTTCACGTGGAGCATTTGGAGATTTTTAGAGATTAGAGACTATAATTTAGTGTTGAGATGTTGTTTATTGAGATGTTGTTCCTAAAGGCCTGTCTCATATAGACGCCTGTCTCAAATACAAGCCGGTGCAGTTCGACGATTTGGGCAAATAAAAGCCTGGGCTATTATTTGAAGTTTTACGGTATTTAAGACCTGGAAAAGGAAGGAGACACTGACCTGTCAAAAGGCTCCCCAGTTTCTCGCTGACGATCGGTAATAGTTGATCAACTAAACTTTTCCCAAAGGGAGTAGGGCCACAACATCACCTCCATTCAAAATGTTTAATACACACTCTTCTTGTTCGGGCTTCAGTTTGCTAATGCCGGGAATATTCTCCACAACAGAGCGAATTGCATCCGCGTCTCCATATCCACGGTCGTTATCGATCTCCCTGACTTAATCTTAAACTCGGCGCTTAGCGACTACGTCACGGCTTTCAGCCCGCCCTCTGTTCGTTGATTGGCCTGGCTGTTTTCAGGCAGGAGGAAAACTGAAAGATAGGCTGCTATCTCAGACTGAGTACATAAGCGAAATGAAATTGAGCGGAATTACGAAATCTGATGTAGTCAGGCTAGTAACATATATCTAAGTGAACAAAAACATCCTGCAAAGTTTTATATATGAAAGTTCACCATAAAAAAAGTTATTGTCTCTCAAATGTAAGAGTCGATGATATGAATCGATAGACGAACGATGCCTTTTCTCTATCTAGATCAGTGGTTCTCAAACCTGTCCTGGGGCCTGTTTCAATAAGGAGTTCAATCAACTCTGAGTTAAAACTTGAACTCTGAGTTGACTTACCCTGAGATGGGAAACTCTGAGTTTTCGGTTACAGAACAGCTGAAATGAGTTGGTTCAATCAACTCTGAGTTGAGTGACTCTGAGTTAAGCGCGTGCACCACAACTATAAAAAGCCATTATCAATGGAGCGCAGATATTATGAGTCACCATGGCAACAGCGCCAGACAAAAAGAGGTCTTGGGTGTAATTAATTACCAAGTAATTTAAATTAAGACCTGGAAAAGAAAGGAGACTTTGTAATTTAATTAAAGGGATTACTCTTAATTCTTCTGTAATTTAAAATAAATATGATGCAATTACATTTAATAGGCTACTGCACAGACTATAGACCAATTCAGTATAAAACTATAGTGGATTTAACATACATTTTTAAAAGGTATATTTTTTATGTAACCTTCTCCCTCTACACACTTAAAAATAAATTCATGCAATTGTATATTGTTAATTTGAAAGCATTAAAAGAGCAGTTTCTTGCCTCTCCTTGAATTGTTCAAGTAGTTGGGGTTGATATATGATTTAGTAATTAGTAGCTAATATGTAGACCAATACTTTCTAAAGATAGCAATTATTACATAAATCTAATTCCACTGTTGAATATGTAATTTGTAGTTAATAATTCATAACTATTTAAGAGTAACTTACTGTTATAATATCAGAGGTGAAACTGGAAGAATGTTATTCAACCTAAAGTAGGCTACTACCGGTATTACTTTGATAAATTTTTACTTAAGTGCAAGTAAAAATATCAGTCTAAAAATCTACTCAAGTAAAAAAGTAACTAATTTAAAATGTGAGAAAAAGTTCCTGAGTTACTTTTTTAAAAGGGGGGGGGGGGGGGGGGAACTCTCCCATGTAAGGTTGTAACGTACGAGAGTTTCACCGTATGATAACCGTCACAGAAAATATCACGGTTTATGGTATTAAACAATTATTAAATATATAAACTGCATTATTAAATTACGGTTATTATTATCATCAGTTAAAATGACAGTTAAATAAATTAAACATTTGTTCAATAAAGCATATCTAATCAACTTATTTTTTAACTTAATATGTTTAAAAAATAATTAAGTTCTATGAAATGTTTTTGTCACAAGGTGACGAACCAGCAGCGGAACTATATATTCCACGGAGGAATGTTTCCGCCCGGAGCGCTTTCGACGCAACACCCAGTCAGCCTGATATGCGTCGCTACCATGGCAACAGCAGCCGCTGATGACAGAGTGACAGCAGGTGCGGCGCATCAAGGGGCTGTTTGGTGATTGGGACACACAGCGGCTTGAAACAGATAAAGACCAAGCTTTGGGAGACCAAGAGGGTAGTTCAGTGCAGTGTTCTGTGTTCGGTTTCGGGTGCTGTGTCCTGACCTTGTTCCGTCGAGGAAGGCTGAGAGTTTCTGTGGGACAAAATTGACTGGTGAGATCGATCCGCGGAAGGGAATCCGCTACGAAAGATTGGGTGGAGTGGAACAGAGGAGCAGAGGAGAAGTTGCCTTGGAAACATCAAGTCCCCTTCCTGGGTAGAGATAAGTGCAAACCTTTTACTGGCCGTATGATACGTGATTTATACACCAAGACACTGTATATGAAGAGAAGCGATCTAGGAACCGGAGTCTAGACACCGTAATGAGAAGACAGCTGTTATGATGCACGAGTGAGATCGCTATATATTCTTCCGTCTTACTGTCCCTGCTGTTCAGAACAAGGAGGTGGGCTGTGGCCTTATATTTCACAGAGTGGTTGAGAGTGAGCTCGCGGGAGCCGCTGAAGAAGAGATTAAGCGACGGTGGAATTTAAAGCTTGCGATGTTCTGATTCATCATTGATGTTGTCTGGAGAACGGAGGAAGTCCAGTGATCTGCTGTTCTGAGTGTCCTCCATCGAACGCCATGTGCATTCTGTGTTATCAACACTGTCGTAAGCTTTCCGCATCCCCTGTATAGGAAAGGACCAACCGTACTCGAAGTACCCACCTGCTGTCTAGTCGACGCCCTTTCACAGCCGTAAGCTTTCCGCATCCCCTGTATAGGAAAGAACCAACCGGACTCGAAGTACCTACCTGCTGTCTAGTCGACGCCCCTTTCACAGCCGTGAGCTTTCTGCATCCCTGTATAGGAAAGAACCAACCGGACTCGAAGTACTTACCTGCTGTCTAGTCGACGCCCCTTTCACAGCCGTGAGCTTTCTGCATCCCCTGCATAGGAAAGGACCAACCGTACTCGAAGTACCCACCTGCTGTCTAGTCGACGCTCCTTCCACAGCCCTAAGTTTCCTGCATCCCCTGTATAGGAAAGGACCAACCGTACTCGAAGTACCCACCTGCTGTCTAGTCGACGCCCCTTTCACAGCCGTGAGCTTTCTGCATCCCCTGTATAGGAAAGAACCAACCGGACTCGAAGTACCTACCTGCTGTCTAGTCGACGCCCCTTTCACAGCCGTGAGCTTTCTGCATCCCCTGTATAGGAAAGAACCAACCGGACTCGAAGTACCTACCTGCTGTCTAGTCGACGCCCCTTTCACAGCCGTGAGCTTTCTGCATCCCCTGTATAGGAAAGGACCAACCGTACTCGAAGTACCCACCTGCTGTCTAGTCGACGCTCCTTCCACAGCCGTAAGCTTTCCGCATCCCCTGTATAGGAAAGGACCAACCGTACTCGAAGTACCCACCTGCTGTCTAATCGACGCCCCTTTCACAGCCCTAAGTTTCCTGCATCCCCTGTATAGGAAAGAACCAACCGGACTCGAAGTACCTACCTGCTGTCTAGTCGACGCCCCTTTCACAGCCGTGAGCTTTCTGCATCCCCTGTATAGGAAAGGACCAACCGTACTCGAAGTACCCACCTGCGGTCTAGTCGACGCTCCTTCCACAGCCGTAAGCTTTCCGCATCCCCTGTATAGGAAAGGACCAACCGTACTCGAAGTACCCACCTGCTGTCTAGTCGACGCCCCTTTCACAGCCGTGAGCTTCCTGCATCCCCTGTATAGGAAAGAACCAACCGGACTCGAAGTACCTACCTGCTGTCTAGTCGACGCCCCTTTCACAGCCGTGAGCTTTCTGCATCCCCTGTATAGGAAAGAACCAACCGGACTCGAAGTACCTACCTGCTGTCTAGTCGACGCCCCTTTCACAGCCGTGAGCTTTCTGCACCCCCTGTATAGGAAAGAACCAACCGGACTCGAAGTACCGACCGGCTGTCTAGTCGACGCTCCCCTTCACCGCTGTAAACTTCTGTACTTGGGAGGTCGAGAAGAGTACAGTCCGCTCAGAGTCCGAGAAGGATAAGCCGTGCTTAGAGCACTTACCTGCTGGTCAGGTCCGCGTTCCCTCCATTGCCGAGAACCTCGGCACCCGAAGAGTCCGAGGGGGTTGAGTGGACCCAGTCCCCGCCTGTCGTCCAGCCGACGTCCCGGCGGCCACTGGATGCTGGGGAGGAAGGAGGAATTTTAATTAGGATATACAAATTCTTTTAATCAATAAAGCCTGTTACATTTTACTTTCCTTGTCCGCCTGGTTTCTGGTCTGCTCCTCAGTGGTACATTCTAAAGGGAGGGGGTAGACCCAGTCGACCCTCCCGACCTGTGACATTTTTTATTACGATTTTTTTTTTATGATTTAAAACAAATATATTATCAAAAACGGTGGAAAATCAAATAAAAGTTTAGCAAACGTTTTAATCCTTTTATTTTTTGGCAAAGTGCTCAAAACAGATTTAGTCAATTAAACCATGGACAAACAATATATATTCCTTAAATAATGTTTAAATACATTTTAGTATTATTGTTGGTGTTTAAACACCGCTTCCTCTTTAAAAAAGGGGAGGAGACCGCAAGAAACTCTGGGTTTACGGAAGAAAACCTGCTCCCGACCAGGTTAGGTTCACAGAGTAAGTTACCATGGTAACTGACTCTGAGTATAAGTTACCTCTCTTTCAGAAACAGGCTTGACTTACCCTGCTTTCTCGGGTTTGACTTACCTCCCTTTCTGAAACGGAAAACCCAGAGTTTCCCTCATTTCAGGGTTAACATACTCAGAGTTTTCACTTAACCTCCTTTCTGAAACAGGCCCCTGGCATACCCCCAACACTACACGTTTTCCTTGTCTCCCTAATCAAACACACCTGATTCAACTCATCAGCTCATTATCACATGGGTTAATGAGCAGATGAGTTGAATCAGGTGTTTTTGATTAGGGAGACAAAGAAAATGTGTAGTGTTGGGGGTACGCCAGGACAGGTTTGAGAACCACTGATCTAGATGATGTCAACTTGACAAGTTATTTGAATAAGATACGCCCACTCATTGCGCGCGCCGCGCAGACACCAGTGAAACTTGAAAACATCATGACGACAACAAGACGCTGTGTTCTGAAGTGCGAATGGGACGAGCATGTGAAGAATCAGTGGCTAGAGTTTATATTAACAACTATACCACACAAGTTCAGCCGAACCTTGTGCTGTGTTTGTGTCATTTTAATGACAATTGCTTTACAAACATAAATGCTTTCAAGTGTGGATTTGCGAGCCGGCTGATACTGAAGGAAGGTTCAGTACCAGTTTTATTTTGGATCAGCTTCCTCCTCCGAATCACAATCTGTAAGTATTATTAATAATTGTTGCTTTTATGGGTTTTGTAGCATGCTCAATAAGTATGTGTGTGTGTTGTGTAAGTTACGCTCAGCGCAGCTTCTAGGTCTCTAATGTCAATTTTTTTGAAATATGTGAAATGTTTGTCGTTGTTATTGGAGTTGTCATAATGAATAGAGGAATACCTTGTAGTACTGCAGTACTTTATCAATATGTTTATGCGTTGGGCTAACGCAAACAATAACTGACTGGGTCATCTGACCAATTACCGCAGATTAGCGTCACGGAAAGGAGGGGTTTGGAAAAATGAGTCGTTGAACAAATCATTTGGGAGTCGGTGAGCAAATCAGGTAAAAATAAATGCATATTATAAGACAACAAAAGTGTTTTTTCTCATTGAATGCACGTAAAACTGTTGTTGGGGACTCCCAGAACAATATTAGGAACATTTTAAATGCCATAATAGGTGCCCTTTAAGAGACTCCTTCAAGTTCATACCATTCGCGCATAACGCGCCAAACGTTCAATTCGCGCGAACTTTACGCGCGAATGAGGCATATTCGCGTCTACCGCGCCACGTTCTACGTCTCATTCGCGCCACAGGAATTTTTTACGCGCGTAACGCGTCTTTGCATTAACTTAACATTGAAATCACTCGCGCCTGACGCGCTATTCGTGTCCGGTGTGAACGCAGCATTACTCTTCTCAACGAGCAGCGGGTGCTGAACATGGACCCCTGGCTAGCTCATCATGACTCAGTCTAAACTGTACACTCAAAAATACAGAAAGGAGTGGGAATCAAACCCTGAATTCAAAGGCTGATTTATACGCCAAACTTAGCGATGTAAAAAAAACACAAGACAACTCAAAAACACACTCAAAAGGCAAAGCCTTATGATAGTTCCTCCCCCAAAAAAACTGCCATTTACGCTTAAAAAAATTGACTCTGCTAAAAAGGCTGAGGCCACCATGGCATTAGCTATCGCTGAACTGTTCCATGCTGGCATGTGATCACATTGGAGAAGCATGTATTATGATTAATGGTGTTCTACCATCATTTCTGAAAAAGTTGGTCGCAGATGTGGGTGACCAGCGTTTCAGGCTCCTCCTCGATGAGTCCACGGATGTAAGTGTTTCTAAATACCTGGGGGTTGTTATAAGGTACTTTAGTGACACCAAGCAGACAATTGTCTCAACTAGGGATGCAAATTATCGATTGATTCATTAATCATTAGTTGATTAACCTTATCGATCGATTAACGATTAACTGATAAGCGGCTATTTTCCTGAGAATGTAAATTTCTCACAGTATCAATAGTGTCTTTAACATAAAAAGTTAAATATTGCTTATATGCTGAATAAAAATGCATGTTATATTGCTAAATTGATGTTTTATTATAACAGTTTGGACAGATAATGGCATTTATGTATTTTAACAAAATAAATTATGCTTCTTCACCATGGTATGACACATATGAAACTTTGCATGCTTCTTCACCATGGTATGACACATATGCTCATCAATTTTTGTCAAGTTCTGAGTTTCCTTGTAGGATTTATAGGCTTTTGAGTGTATTTTGACACACCCATTTCTAAACGACCCTGTTATAGCAAACCAAAGGGCAAAATTCAACTTTATTTTGATAATTATTGATGTAGAGAGTCCAGAGAATTGTCCTAGACTGGTCTGGTTCTGATCGGGCGAAAAACCAGGGACTAGTTCGCAAAAGTAGGTTTTTAACATATTTGTAAATATTTAATGAACGATTTGATTGACAGCAATGGTTCTAGAGGCAAAGTTGTTCAGCGTGAGGAGATCTATCGACTGCAATGCATATTATGGGGATGTGTGCAAACACCACGTGATTACAGAGCCGTAAAACTTGTTAGCGCCAACTAGTGGCCGATTTCTTTCAAAACTCTTACAGACCTCTTGGGCCATGAGTTGTACATGCCCATCGAGTTTCGTTCCGATCGGCCTCCGTTAACCTTGTTTAAAAGGTGCTCAAACTTCATTGGCCAAAGGCGGCCATGTTTTTTGAGATACGCCAATATCCTTTTACACATACATGGCACCTTGGACCAAGACACTGCATACCAATTTTCAAGTCAATCGGACTAACGGTCAGGTGGTCATAGGCCTTTTTATATTTTTTATGTTATAGCGCCACCTACTGGCCAATCGACGCAATTGTTTTACTGTGACCTCAGACTGTCCTAATACACATGTGTCTCAAGTTTGGTGAACTTATCTCATTTACTTCTTGAGTTATAGCCATTTTAGGAAAATAGGCTCCTCCTACAACATTCAATTTGCGCCCCCTAGCGACCGTAAATCAAAATTTCAACTTTTTTTCGATAATTATTGATATGTAGACTGCAGAGAACATTTCTGCACTGGTTTGGTTCCGATCGGGCAAAAAAACAGGGACTAGTTCGCAAAAGTAGGTTTTGGACAAAATTGGACGTAACATTTTTATTATGCCTAAATCAAAATCGGAGATATACATCTTGTCCGTCTTGAGCCAGGGATCACAGTGGTAAAACCTTGATTCTAAGCCAAACGGTCCCACCTATGGGCCAAACGGGGTCATACTCTAATAGGTTGTCCCCATATTGGAGGCATATATATACAGATTATGGGATGAATAACTTATCACTGACACATTGTCACAGTGTAAACTGTGTTTTTATTCAATTAAGAATTTAATTAATTAATGACCATAGCTTACCTTCATCCGTTCACCCAATGAAGTGCACACTTTAGATTTGAATTCCGCCACTCTGCTGCTGTCTCTATCTGCCGTCTTGAGATGCGTGTTGATCAGTGTAACGAATCACACAATAATAATATACGTAAAATGTATTTAAGGGGGGCCGGAAGGCCAATTTAGCTCAAAGAGAATGATTCATCAATTTGCAATGAATCTTGACCGAATCACTAAGGAACCAACCAAATGACTCGTTTAGAGTTCATTTGAACGGGCCGTAATTATAACCTTGGCAACAGATATAAATATCCAATCTATAGTGAAACACTATGTATTAGCAAGGTAACTTTAGATCGACAGTACAAGACATTAAATGTGCAAGCACAACACAAGGCAAATATCTTTTCAAATATATGGACGACTTTATTAAGTATTCTAAACACATAAAACTAAGGTCTAAACACAATCACACACACACATTCATACAAGGCGCAGAGAAAGAGAGAGAAAGAGTGAGTTTTCAGAGTTAGAGGCACTTTGTAAGACATGACCTGAACGAACCACCAAGCATTAATTTAAACCTTCGTTTCTTAGACAGGTTATTCAATTTACATAAAAAGCACCAGTTCAGTTACAGTCTGGAGTACTTGCTTGTCTTTGCATTGCTTAGGCCAGGGAATTCCCTTTTTGTGGTGCTTCATCGAAGGAGTTTCCCGGCCCGGGTCCGTGTAGCTGGTTGTCTTTGAAGTGCCTGGATGGAAGTTTCTGAACTGCCGGTTACGTGTGAATGGCAGGCGAATGAGAGGTTTTCAGGTCGAAGCGCGTTGCAGGAGAGACGTTTAAACGAACTTTGCAGCAAACTTAACTTTGAACCGAGACTTTTACGAAAAAGAAAATAAAGGAAGAAATGAAAGTAAGACGAGGTAGATGGCTTTAATGAGCTGTTTTAACCCCGATCTTGATGGGTTATTTGTCTGCTGGTCTAAGTTGGTCTGGTCGATGTAGAAGCGTGCGAACACGCTCTTTGTTGTTTTCAGAGAGAAGCACGCACACTCTCTTGCTGTTGCTAGAGAGAGGCGCAAACTTAATTTAACACCTGTAGAGAATTTACGGATGAACCAAACACAAATTAATCTTTCTAATCTCTCATGGGATTCATTCAAATGTGATTCAGCAATCCAGATCTGAACAAATTCCAACGTCACAAAACTGGCTCCAAATAGCCATAAAAGAACCCCTCAGAAAGGATTTTATGGCCCCGCAGGGACCAAGGAAGCTGACCATCTTTGACCTGTTTAACAGACTCGTCTTTCTTAAGGAGCAAGGTCCCATGAGAAGATGAACAGAGCAGACTTCAGCAGGGACCTTGCCGTGACCTCAGATTGGAATGTCTTTCTTAAACCCCAGAAACTTTACACACCAACACACTTTACATATCAAACCACATTAATTCTGCACATTCTGCAGAGAACAACTCACACAGAACAATGCTCAGTGGACTCATAATCAAGCATCATAATTCTTGTTGTTCCAACAATTCATGTTTGTACTATGCTTAGATTACATATAAATCTTAGATTCCATATAAATCATGTAATGGTGATTATAACTGTGTGTATGAATGAACGAGTATCGTGCTTCCAATCAAAATAATCGTATGCCCTTAATTCATAAGATGGCTTGTTTGAAATCTGTGTAAAATGCTTTGTATGATTATAATAATCTATAATGTTTAAACTGTGATCTCTTGTTCTCTCTGCTTAGTGCTGGGAGACAAGGAGATCCCAGATAACGATTTATGATAAGTAGTAACTGGTCCACCTCCTAAAATGATGCCATTGTCTCATTGGTCGGAATTCTCCAAAAGAGGTTGGACTAACTTTAAGTTAAAGACCCGAACAAGGCAGTTCAGTTCAGTTCAGAGAGCAGTTCAGTTTTCGGTTTGCAGTTCGGTTTTGAGTCGGTTCTGTGGTAAATTAAGTTGTGCCTCTCTCTATTGAACATACAGCAAGAGAGTGTTCATGTTCGTACGCTTCTACATCGACCAGACCAAGTTAGACCAAGCCAGCAGACAAATAACCCATCAAGATCGGGGTTAAAACAGCTCATTCAAGCCACCTTACTCGTCTTACTTTCCTTTCTTCCTTTATTTTCTTTTTCGTAAAAGTCTCGGTTCTAAGTTAAGTTTTGCTGCAAAGTTGCGTTTAACGTTTCGGCTGCAAAACCAACTGTAAGGTTACGAATAAAATGGTCCCGAAACAGAAGTGCCCAAAAGTATGGTCTTTATTATGTAGATGATGAATAAACAAGTCACAACTCCAGCGCTAGAGGGAGATAGGATTCTCATTCTCCTTTGTCTAGTTCATACATTATATACTGAAAGTCTTAAGGGGAGTAATACAAGTTTGACCAATAGAACCAAACATTACCTCATGGATATCATATGGACTTTATATAACATCGTCCTTATATGGTAAAAACATCCTGCTAGGACCAGCTTTGCCTTGTGGTCCAGACAACTTTTCTAATACACATTCTATAGAAACAGACGAACAGAAAATATAGAGAGGAGGGGGCGAGCTGCTCTCTCCTCTACTAATGGATCCCAGATGTTTAACTTACATCTATACCAAAGAATGTGCATACGTGGCTATTATGTTGGCCCATCGAGTCTCTATTGTATGCAGACTTTAATATTGTATGCTGAAGGAGAATTAATAATTCTAACACCCGCTTCCAACTTCAAAGACTTTCATTCATCCGCGCCAACACACCACGTGACTGGCCGTCCAACTTCCATACAGACAAAGACAACCAGCCACGCGGACCCAGCCGGGAAACCCCTCTGACGAAGCACCTCAAATAGGGAATTCCCTGGCCTAAGCAACGCAAAGGACAAGCAAGTAACCTCCAGACTCTAGCTGAACTGGTGTTTTTTAATTTAAATTGAATAACCTGTCTAAGAAACGAAGGTTTAAATTAATGCTTGGTGGTTCGTTCAGGTCATGTCTTACAAAGTGCATCTCACTCTGAAAACTCACTCTTTCTCTCTTTTCCTCTGCGCCTGGTATGAATGTGTGTGTGTGTGTGATTGTGTTTAGACCTTAGTTTATGTGTTTAGAATAATCAATAAAGTCTTGTTTATATTTGAAAAGATATTTGCCTTGTGTTGTGCTTGCACATTTAATGTCTTGTACTGCCGATCTAAAGTTACCTTGCTAATACATAGTGTTTCACTATAGATTGGATATTTATATCTGTTGCCAAGGTTTAAATTACGGCCCGTTCAAATGAACTCTAAACGAGTCATTTGCTCGGTTCCATAGTGATTCGGTCAATGATTCATTGCAAATCGATGAATCATTCCCTTTGAGCTAAATTGGCCTTCCGGCCCCCTTAAATACATTTTATGTATATTATTATTATGTAGGTTCGCTACACACCGAACTCAAAACCGAACTGCACTACCGAACTGCTCTCCGAACCGAACTGAACCGCTCCAACTCCTTTGTTCGGGTCTTTAACTTAAAAGTTAGTCCAACCTCTTTTGGAGAATTCTGACCAATGAGACAATGGCATCATTTTAGGAGGTGGATCTAGTTTCTACTTATCATTATCTGGGATCTGCTTGGGTTCTAGCACTTAGCAGAGAGCAAGAGACCACAGTTTAAACATTATAGATTATTATAATCATACAAAACATTTTACACAGATTTCACTCGAGCCATCTTTTAAATTAAGGGCATAAGATTCTTTTGATTGGAAGCACAATACTCTTTCATTTATACACACAGTTATATCACAATATGTAACGAATTATATGTGATCTAAGCATAATACAAACATGAATTGTAGGAACAACAAGAATTATGATGTTTGATTACAAGTCCACTGAGCATTGTTCTGTGTGAGTTTTAATGGATTTGATATTTAAAGTCTGTTTGAGTCTCTCACGCTCCGAATGAAAGCGTGGTCTGTTTTACATCTGTCCTGCTGCAGCAGTGGTGATGCTGAGGGAGGTCAAAGGTGGTCAGGCCCCGTTTCACCATTTCTGAGCAGATTTGTCTTGCTTAAAGGGGTGGTTTGGAATTTTGGACATCGGGCCTCATTTCCAAGTGAGCCTTAGTGTTATCTATCAGTAGAGACATTTTTTTAAAAAAATTCATCCAGTCGTCCCAGTTGGCCGGTGCTAGGCTAGTGCGAATCAATGGTACCAGTTTTAGCATGCCATTAAAACAGTTTTACCCACTCCACAGTACACTAAAAGCAAATCAATTATAACGCCAGACTATCGATGTAAGTGTCTGTTGAGAGAATAATGTTAGAAATCAAACTATCTTTTAAATCGCATTGCAATAGTTATATTGTTTTACCTATATTTATTAGCACAGTCTACAGTGGAGTGATATGTTACCTAGGCAACCGAGAGAGTCGGTCCACACGACATTCACGCAAGTGTATTTACCTGCCGCTCATCACTACAGAAGCAGAGTATAATTTATGATATATGTAATAGCAAGACAGAGGACTATGGCAACCTTTGAAAGCAATACCATTGTTTCGGACTTTGAAGACGATGAAGACGAAGAATGTGAGTTATTCAACGAACCATACATGTATGAGCCAGAATACACAGATGAAGAATTATTCGAGATGGATGCTAAAAGGGCAGAAAGAGAAAGAATGTCTGTAGAGACAGCAGCCAGTGGAGATGCCGTAGAGAACCGGGACAGAACATCGGGAGACTGCGGAAAATGTATACAAATGCCGACGGAAGACGAGTGTTGTTGCTGCAAGTAGTGGAACTTAGTTATCACACAGATAAGTTAGCTAACAGAACTGGAGCTAGACACTAGTTTCCAAAATGTAAATGTATCCGGGCACAGCCCCTCCCGAGACAGACCAATGTGCATAACGGAGCACCAGTTGTCAGTGTCGATCTATCAGTTATGAAAGGGCTAGCTTCATTAGCTAGCTAAAGTAACAAAAGTTATTACCTGTACATCTGTAGCTGTTGGTGCATCTGGAAAGACGGCTGGAACTGCATTCCTTGTCATAAACTTGTGACCGTTTCGATTAAATGGTTCTTTAAAGTCGTCTGGTCTAAAATGGTCACTGCAAATCCCTTTTTAGAGTCCAAATTTAGAGTCTCTGTCGGTGTCTCCTTGTCCAAGCCCGAAGAAATAATCCAAAGTTGAATCCTTTCTGGATCTTCAAAATTAAATGTTTGAAAACTTTGCGATGAACATTTATTAGGTTTGATTTTGCAATTGCGAAATGCACACCGAATCACCATGTTGCCTTTGTTTACCTCAACAATTATTACTAAGCTAGCTAGACCTCCCGACTGTCGTGTGCTTCTGTTCTGTTTACTTTTTGACGCAGTAACGTTACTACTAACCGGAGCGAAGTATAATTCCGCCGCTGCTGAGAAACTAGTTCCTGTAAATGTAATGCAATCATTAAGATGAAAAGGATAGTTTGATTTCTGACATTATTCTCTCAACGGACACTTACATCGATAGTCTGGTGTTATAATTGATTTGCTTTTAGTGTACTGTGGAGTGGGTAAAATGTTTTAAATTAATGGCATGCTAAAACTGGTTCCATTGATTCGCGCTAGGTTAGTGTAGTAAAGCGTGGCTGGTCTAGTAGCGACTACGCCACCCCGGAGTAACGGGGAACTAATCTAATAAGGAAAAGGACACGAGTTTGTTTGCTCAGGAGAGGCAGGAGGCGTGAGTTCACAATTAAACAATTAGTTTATTAAAGAAAACAATAATCAAAAAAATAAGTCACAAGTAACTGGTATTGATCCAGAAACAAAAATAAAGACAAGACAAATAACTGGTTTTGATCCAGAAACAAAATAAAGAAGTGACAAATCACTGGTCTTGCTCAAGAAACAAAAATAAAGACAATAAGACAAAGGCTACTAAAACTGCCCTCAAGCCACTTGAGTCATTATATAAAACCTCTCTAAAGATTCACGATCAGAAAAGCAGACGATTTCATCACTGTCATATTCTTGTAAAATACCAATTTCTCAATTTTGAAAATTTGATAATTCATACCAATCTGTGTTTGATGTATAAGATCCTTTATGACAACACTGCTCCTCCTCTAAAATAATTTATCTCTTTGGGCTCTGAAACAACAACTCGAGCCACTAGATCTACAAAGCGAGGGGAATGCAGGATCCCTAAACGCAGGACAGCATTTGGAAACTCTGCTTTTTCTGGTGTGGCCGCTCGTCAGTGGAATATGTTACCTACAGAGTTGTTTAAAAGCACAAGTTTTTACACGTTCACACGCCAGGCAAAGAAATGGCTTTTATTAAATCAATTTTGTTCTCATATGTGACCAGATGTATGTATGTGTGTCTATGAGTGTGTGCTCTAAGGTCTGTATATGAAAGGTGTGAACATCTCCTTTTGTACATTTTTATTTTGTCATTGCAAATCTTATTATTCAAGTATGTTTTTGATGTATTTTAGCTTAACATCAGCCTGCCCAGGGACTACGGGTGAGAATTAGCTCTTGAGCTAAAACCCGGTATAATGCATCTTCCCCTTTGAGGTTAATGTCTATTGTACGCTGTCCCTGTTTCTCCAAATAAAAAAATAAAAAAAGAAACAAAAAGAAAGAAAAGACAAATAGCTGATCTTGCTCAAGAAACAAAAATAAAGACAATAAGACAAATAACTGATCTTGCTCCAGAAACAAAAATAAAGAAAAGACAAATAACTGGTCTTAATCCAGAAACAAAAATAATTCACTGCTGGTGCTAAGGCTCCCGAAAGACAGGCTAGCTGTGGCTGCACATGGCCAAAAGAAACCCAATTTGGAACCAATCACACTCCACTACAAAATAGTGATCCAAAAATAACACACAGTGAAACAACGACTTAGCGTAACGTTAAAGCCCGTGCAGCCTCCACCAGCCTGCTTCCTGGGACACCCGACACCTGCGAAATACAAGAGAAAAGAAAACAAATAAGGCAAACAATAAGACCAGAATAAACTTATACCACAATCAATTGAAACCAAGAAAAAAAGATAATAATCCGTACCAAATAAAGTTACAGTCGAGACAACGTAAATCACAAAAAAAAGTCACACAATCGGTCTTAGAAATTACACAGCTGACCGAGAGAATTTTAGCAGCTCTCAATCCATAAATCACTGGATTAAACAGTGACTAACGTCGCTAATTACAAAACAAACCCAAACCAGATTAGCCTACAACACAAAAAATGACAACTGCCTAAAGCAGATGTGGTGATGGGTACAGCGGTAATTAGTTCGAGTTCCCCGCAAAGCAGCTCCCCACAAAGCAGCAGACGTGGTTCAAAGCGCGAAGTTTGCTGACAGCCAGTTAAGGTGGCGACTCAACCTCGCATTAACGCGAGCAAAGAGAACTCCTAAATACAAATATTCATTAACTATCTAATTAAAAACAATTAAAACTACAGTGAAAATGATAGACGATGTACTCACCCTGATTTAGTATCGGCACACACACATACACGTGAATCACAGGCACACAAGTCATACGAGGCGTCCTTTAGTGAATCGAATCACAACAGCTGGTGCTCTGACGCGGCTATTAGGGGGTGCCCCACCGATGGAAACTCCGTCACACTCGAATATATTGCAGATCACTCAAACAACCTTCCTAAAAGATTACAACGGCACCACACTAAAACTCACCTAAAGGCGGATGTCATTCCAACAACACGCACAGCCTTGATGGCCTAGTGTCACTCTAAACAAGAGATAAAATGCCACGTCACTTCAATACCACAATCAAAACAGCCAGCTGTACGGTAGAAAACACATACCTCTACGGTCTCTTGGAATGACAACAAGGGGCGGGCTTTAGGCAATGACGCATCCCAGGGAGCATAAACGACGAGTCTATATACGCCAGGGGCTGCGCCCCATTGGTCATATACTTAACAATGATGACGTGGCAACGAGTCACTCACTTCACCACACTAGCACCGGCCAACTACGCAACTGGGACGACTGGATGAATTTAAAAAAAAAATTCTCTACTGATAGATAACACTAAGGCTCACTTGGAAATGAGGCCCGATGTCCAAAATTCCGAACCACCCCTTTAAGGATGAAACAATGACAACGTTCTTCCTGTTTAGGCTTATCTCTGGGGCCTGCGGGGCCATAAAAGTCTTCTCTGGGGGGTTTTCTAGACAATTTGGAGCTATCTTGTGACTTTGGAATGTGGTTTAGATCCAGAATGCTGAATCACATTTGAATGAATCCCATGAGAGATTAATTTGATTAATTTGTGTTTGGTTCACCCTCAAACCCTACATCAGACTGAATGTGATGGGGTATGTGTTGGATATGGATACTTCAGTATCTGCAGACATTACAGTAGTTGCACATTTGAGAGTCTCCAGTGCTGGCACCATGTCCTCCATCAGCTGTCAGAAGTCGTCTCTCAACTCCAGCATCCTCGCATCTGTAAGCTTGGTCTCTGAGCGGTCTGATGGTACAGCACACACGCCCCATCGCTGTTCTACGAGTCTGCCAAACATTTCATGTACAGAGTTCCACCTGGTTTTACAGGACTGAATGAGCCGATGAGCTGGTAGCTGCATTTGTTTTTGTTTTGCTTCTAGCGCTTTCGTTGCTGGTGTGCTGTGGTTGAAGTGTTTGACCAACCTGCCAGCAGCTGCAATTACTCGGTTGACACCAGCAGCAGCGAATCCGTCGTTGACGACCAGATTTAAAGTATGTGCAAAGCAAGAAACTGATTTCCAACTGACTCGTGCAGGGTTGTTTGCTGAGACAATGTTCTGAGCGTTGTCATGCACACAGGCTATTACGCGCCCGGTCCCCATGACTCCACAGCCTGGTTGAGTTTGTCAGCTAAATTATCAGCTGTATGTCTCTCCGAGAGGCTCTCCGTGAGAAGGACTGCTGACTTTACCTGCCAGTCGTTTTTAATGTAGTGGCAAGTGATGGTAATGTAGCTTTCTGTAGTCAGTGACTTCCAACAATCCGTCGTCAGAGCCACATTAGCCGCGGCTAATTGTGTTTTTAGCTCAGCCTTCTTGTTTTTGTAGTGCGCTTCCAAGTGGGTAGTAGTGTTGTCAAAAAACTCGGTACTTCGGTACCAAGTCGGTACTAAAAAAATAAAACGGTTACGGTACCAGCTTTTCTAGGTACCGAGTACCTAGTTAATCCGGTTCTTGATGCGCTGTCACAGTTGCGTCCTCTTCATAAAAACGGCGACCGGCGGCGCTGCTAATGTGGCGGCTCTGAATCCACTTGTTGACACGAAAGGAGGAAAGAGCCACATATGGAAATATTTTGAATTAGGCTAATGATACGTTGTCATAAAGGGTCGATCGCACGTACACATAGCGCGTTTTTTTTGCACGTGCAAATTTCAAATGTAGGCGCGCGGCAAGCGCGCTACTAATAGAAGCGACGTGCGAGCTTGTTTTTCCATGTGCGCCACTGTTCACGGTTGCATAGCGGAGGCACGCGAGAGCAAGCGCTTGTGGAAAGAAGGAGAAAGCGGTGCGAACTGCACTCTCCGTGATGACGAGGAAGTATCAGCAAAGAATTATTTGCCTTTGCTTTAGAAATCAGCTACAGGGTTCTCAAGTTTTGAAGACAGGCAAGAGTGACATTTTTGGCAGTTTTGGATGAAATAAAAGTAGCCTACAGTCAAGTCAAACAAACATGTTTTATCTCCTGTAGAGTTTGGTAACACTACAATAAGATAACATTCATTAACATTAATGCATTATTTATCTAATATCAACACATTGTGTACAATATATTTTTACAACATTAATTAGGCTAATGTTTGTGAATGTTATTTAATACAAACACTTGATTGTTCATTTTTTTCACTTCATTCATTGTGCATTAAATAATGCTAACAAATAAAACTTTTGATTTTAAAAATGTATTAGTACATTTTTAAATGAACCCCAAGGAGAATAATTGCTACAGTATATAACTACTATTGTTGATTTTTAGGTAATTTTATCTAATGTTATCTAACAAATAGAATCTTCTTATTGTAAAGTGTTTTTAATACTAAAGTTTCCATCTTTGTAACCGTGATATACACTTTAATATATGTACATTTAATCAAAATTAAGCTTTGGTACCACGAGAACCGTGGATTTTCACTGGTATTGGTACCGAATACTGAAATTTTCAGGGTTCGTACACCTTTTCCAAGATCAAATTCAAGCACTTTTCAAGCACTTTCAAGATCCATTTTACAGCTTTTTCCAGCACCTTACACCACCGTAAATTACATACCAATACATCGTCAAATTTTATATTTAGTGTTTTTTATCGCATTAAGAGATAATGCTATAAACAGCAAAAATTGTGTTTCGTAATAGCAGAAGGATCTGATATTTAAGCAAATCACAAGTTTTATTTTTCAAAATGTATCAGTGTTTAAGTAGACTTTGCTTACTATCTAACCTGCCTGAATCAATGTAAAAACAATTACCCCAAACAAAATCACTCGACAGGTTCACTTCACTTTCAATTTATTTATTGAAAATATAAAAACTGCAAACATTCGTCTTTGAGGTAGACAATCAATCAGATTCAGCTCATTTACCTTTAATAATATTGTGCAAATCAAAACAACTTGAGTTGTCAAACACAGAATTAACACAAAATAGTGCAAAAGTATATGCGGCCAAAAGTGCTACAGGTGCGTTATAAAGATTAGGCCAAAGGTTATATTTTATGTATATGGTCTATAACCTCAAAGTGCATTTTAACTTAATTTAACAATCAACTCAACAAGTGAACAAATCAACTTAAAGTTGACTTCAGTGGACTTTATCGACTCCTGCTGGAAAAAAAACAACAACAATAAAACAAACAACAAAACATACACCAAACAACACAGATACTGCAACACAAACTATTGCGAAACTAAACACATCAACTTAAGAGGCCTTTATCGCCCTCTGTTTAAAAAAAAACTGCACTAAAAAGAACATTGTATGTTAAGGCCATATGGTACATTAAGGACCTATGAAGGAGTGTCTTTGAGCTCCATCAGCTTGTCGTTTAGCTGTTTTTCTACAGCCTCCAGACTTTTTTGTTTTTCTTTTGCAGCTCTGCGAAGACAATTTGATTTCGAGATGAAGCTGAGTTTTCCAACTGATTCAGCTTTTTCTGCATTACTATCTGCAGATTTCAGGAGGACCCTTATGTCCTCCTCCATCCTCTTCTTTTTGGCCTTGATATCACCTATCTCCTCCATTACTCCCTTCCTCTTCTGAGCAGTCTGCTCATCTTGTTTTCGACGTTTTTGGTCATCCAGATAATTGTGATATTTCTGTCTTGCAGCAGCTGCAGAGAGGAGTAGCTCTTTTGTGTAGGCTATGTTGAGCAGCCCTCCAATATGGTTCACATGGTCATGAACGATCCGCTGAGCACCATCACTTCTTTGTTAACTGAAAACCCTCTCTCAACAGAGGCTTGACCATGTGAGAGGACCAGGACGAGTTTTACTACCTCCCAGAGATGGCAAAACTCTGCCTTGTTTGATAAATGTTCATGGTAGAATTCATCCAACCTTCCCATCTGTGGGTTGAAATTCCTGAAGGAATCTGATGCACACATCAGATTGTGGTCATAAAAGTTGCCAAACTCCCTCAGAATGTCATCACAGCTTTGTTCTTCAATGCGGCCAGATTCCACGAGGAGTCGTAAAACAGTACTGAGTTTTCGGACACTTGTCTCTTTGCTTTTGAGGAGCACCCTTGGATCAAGGACAGACAGGCCTCTAACAAGCGGATATTTGAGTGGTGCCTTTTCAAACAGTTTGGACAGCATCTTCAGTAAAAACAGCTTGCAGTTCTGTCTGAACTCCAGGATCAGCTTCTCAGAGGAGTTTTGTTTCATGTGCTCAAGGGCTCGCTCTGTGACAAATCCGATTCTCAGTTTGGTGACATCTATGTGGTTGACTGAGTTAGCATAGTCAACTTGAAGAAGCTTTACAGGGGTAGTTGCATCCTTCATGACACTGGGCTTGACAAACTTCTCCATTAGACTCCTCAGCATATTTGTGAGATCACCGCACATAAATGGCAGCATGGGGTTGTCCGTCTGGTATAACTTCAAAAATGGTGTGATTTCCCTAGCTACCATTAGAAAGAAGTTCAGCTTTGCTGGGAAGAGGGCATCTTGCACAATCATCTCAGCTGTCTTGAAAGACTTTGTAAGTGGTTCTGTTACAGTTTTCGTTTTAGCAGCACTGATGTACATTTTTAGAGAGGGCAAAATCTGAAGGGCACGCTCAGCCACCTCCACATTTTCCAGCCACCGATGACTACAGAAGTCAAGAGGGAAGGATGTGCAACCAGTGACTTCTGTGTAGTCCTCCCTGCGAGCTGGAACATCCTTGAATAGCCATTTAAGGCTTGACAGAGCATTTCCCAGCTCCCAGTCTGTGGATGCACACCCTGCTCTGAAGGAGTTGTGTAGTATATGCAATCCACAAGTTCCAACATTTAACATTTTCTTGCCTGTTTGTTTGTCAATGTTCTGCTGGGCCAGTGAGAAAAGCTTCAAATTCACATTTGGGCCATCCATCGACAGCTGAATCAGGTTCTGGAAGCCTATATCCGAACATACTTTTTCAACCTTCTCATGCATTTGTTCTGCTGTGTGATGACCCATGAAAAATGATGTTAGGTACCTTGAGTTTACTTGGTTACCATCCCAAAATCGTATGTGCATGTCAAGCTGGCTTTTCTTAATTTCCCTATTTAGACTTTCATCAAAGAGAAGTACATATTCAGACTCTTTCTTGACTTTGGCCTTCATTAGTGAAGAGAAATGAGGAGCAATCCCAAATGTGGTGAGGTATGCTGCTTTTCTCTCCCCACAAGTAAACTGCTTCGCAATGTCACTGTCAGGAAACATGGTTCTGAAAATGTCTGCTGCATTCTCACATGATTTGTATGAATAGTGGCTGGTTACAACTTTTGTTGCCCAGCATATTTCAGCTTGAAGTGTTGGATTAGAGCTGACAAATGATTTTATGGTGTTTGTGGTCTTGCTGGTTGCCTGATGTGGATTAGAAGACTGGACTGGAGGAGTGGATGTGGATGGTAGAGGGGCTACTCCACCGGCTGCTTCCACAGCACTGTCCCTGCTGGTTGTACTGATGGATGTAGCTGTGCTTTTCTGCCCAAAAAAATCACTTAATACTGGACCTGTATTCAGATGACTTCGCATCAGGTCTTGATGCTTTTTTCCTATAACAACAACAATAGGAGGGAAATGTTATTTTTTGTATTCATTATGTTTATTCTCAATACAATTATCAGTAAGATGCTGAAAATTACAGATGTCAGTTAAATATGTTGCTGTATAAATGCTGAATTATCACCTATAAATGTTTAATCTCTTCATGGTTCATAACATAACATACAGTAAGACAGCTATGGAGAGTAGCACTGAATGGGAGGATTTGAGCCAAATGACATGCAGCTGGGTCATTCTGTGTCAAATCAGACAAAATCCAGGAAAACAGTTGCTGCACTCTCTTAGATTTTGCTCTAAGTTTATGCTACCCTTAATGTCAGTCTTTTCACACTTTTTTCCCAACTCTAGGGCATGCCGTACAAACTTGTAATGGTTCAGTCTAGGGGTGGGCGATATGGAAAAAATATCATATCACGATTTTTTCAGGAAAAATCACGATTAACGATTTTATCACGATTCTTTTTCATGTTGCTTTTTAAGACTATTTTGCAATGTTGCTCTGTCAACATTGAAAATAAGGGAGATTTCCCGGAATCCATCCCCAAAATAAGGGATTTTTTTTACATGATTCTTACCCACAAACTTTAAAAATAAAGCACTAATCATTAAAAGTCTAAAGAGTGTAGCGAAACCTACATAATAATAATATACATAAAATGTATTTAAGGGGGCCGGAAGGCCAATTTAGCTCAAAGGGAATGATTCATCGATTTGCAATGAATCATTGACCGAATCACTATGGAACCGAACAAATGACTCGTTTAGAGTTCATTTGAACGGGCCGTAATTTTAACCTTGGCAACAGATATTTATCCAATTTATAGTGAAACACTATGTATTAGCAAGGTAACTTTAGATCGGCAGTACAAGACATTAAATGTGTAAGCAAAACACAAGACAAATATCTTTTCAAATATATGGACGACTTTATTAACTATTCTAAACACATAAAACTAATGTCTAAACCCAATCACACACACACATTCATTCAAGGCGCAGAGGAAGAGAGAGAAAGAGTGAGTTTTCAGAGTGAGATGCACTTTGTAAGACATAAACCTGAACGAACCACCAAGCATTAATTGAAACCTTCGTTTCTTAGAAAGGTTATTCAATTTAAATTAACCAACACCAGTTCAGCTAGAGTCTGGAAGTTACTTGCTTGTCCTTTGCGTTGCTTAGGCCAGGGAATTCCCTATTTGAGGTGCTTCGTCAGAGGGGTTTCCCGGCTGGCCGCGTGGCTGGTTGTCTTTGTCTGTATGGAAGTTGGACGGCCAGTCACGTGGTGTGTTGGCGCGGATGAATGAAAGTCTTTGAAGTTGGAAGCGGGTTTTGCAGCCGAAACGTTAAACGCAACTTTGCATCAAAACTTAACTTAGAACCGAGACTTTTACGAAAAAGAAAATAAAGGAAGAAAGGAAAGTAAGACGAGTAAGGTGGCTTGAATGAGCTGTTTTAACCCCGATCTTGATGGGTTATTTGTCTGCTGGTCTAAAGGTGGTCTGGTCGATGTAGGAGCGTACGAACATGAACACTCTCTTGCTGTTTTAGAGAGAGGCACAAACTTAATTCAACACCGAACCGAAACTGAACTGCTCTCTGGACCGAACTGAACTGGGCTGTTCTGCTTTGTTCGGGTCTTTAACTTAAAGTTAGTCCAACCACTTTTGGAGAATTCTGGCCAATTGGACAATGGCATCATCTTAGGAGGTGGACCTCGTTTCTTCTTATCATAAATCAGGCGTTATCTATGATCTGCTTGCTCTCCAACACTAGCAGAGAACAAGAGACCACAGTTTAACATTATAGATTATTATAATCATACAAAGCATTTTACCAGATTTCACTCAAGCCATCTTAAGAATTAAGAATATATGATCTCACTGATATCAAACAAGACACACTTTCATTCATCCATCTAAAGTAACAACATTTGCATGACTTGTATGCTATCTAGTATAATAGACACATACATAGCTACAATATAGGATTAGGTAGTGGAACAATGTTTGATTATAAGTTCGTCAAGAATTGTTCTGGGATGAGTTTATGCATTTTTATATGAGAAGTCTCTTGTCTCTGTGGGTTTTAAGAGGTCTCAACAATGAGGTCATTCAAAAGTCTTCACGCAGAGGGAAGTCTGTTTTACTTTTCGGTGTCATGTTCAGCAGTGGTCATGCTGAGGGAGGTCAAAGGTGGTCAGACCTTTCACCATTCTGGCAACGTTCTTCCTGTTTTAGGCTTATCTCTGAGGAGTCTTGGCCATAAAAATCTTCTCCGGAGGGGGTGCCTAGACTATCTGGCGTCAGTGTTGTGACTTAGGAATGTGGTGTTAAAATCCGTAATGTTGAATCACATTTTAATGAAGCCCATGAGAGATTAGAAAGATTAATTTGTGTTTGGTTCATGGTTCATTCTCTACATATTTCCCCCCTTCGATCGATGATGGGTTGATGAGAGAAGACATCATTGAACGCTGGAGAAACAGAAGAAGCAAACACACACAGCAAACAACAAGGCAAACACCGCCATGACTGGTCACTTTACTGGTGCAGGGCATTAGATTATCTAGGCCTAAACAGGTTCACTCTCTCAATATAGTCAATCATGTGGAAAAAGTTTAGTTCAATTTTAGGACCGTTATTCTAGTTTGTTTTAAAACGGTGATTGATCAACTTTGTGACTAAATTTGATTTGTTTGTTTTATTCTCTTCTAAATTGTTCTAGGTTTAGACCAATTTACCTTTCAAATTTTGATTCGAATGATGCAGGGAGTTCTCTAGGCTAACATTCGTTTTAAGGTGACTTGCAAACATCAGGCGTGGTGCGTCAATCCTTATATGGTAACCTTGACCCTTATGGGGTAACAGGGATTTTACCTAATAAAAGAAGAAGAAAGGAAGAGGTAAAACAAAACAAAGCAGTTGAGTGACTCCTGTATGGCTACTGTTGTGCAGTGTCAGGTGTCACAATGTAATGAGAGGGTTACACTTGTTGGGTGCATTGCTACATGTTTCCTATGGAAAGGATAGCTAAGTCAGTGTTGCGATTTCAGTGTCTACCTGTGGGAAGAACATGTTTGTTGAATGTTTTTCATGGTAGCTGTGTTTAACTTGTGTATGTTAGTGGTACAGTGTAGTGTAGTGCATATACTGCATGTATACTGTATGTATGTCAGATCTGTCTCAGTCTGTTTTGCTCCCCCCTTTTGCTTGATGGTTAAGCTTTGATGGGCTTGTTGCATCTTTGCCTTGGAAAGGGATCTTCTGTGATCTGCTGGGGGTCAGTCCAGTAAGGCAGGAAGTTCTCTGGCAGACATTGGGAGATGGTTTGGCATGGATGCGTGAAGCTGTAGTGCAAAACGTGGTCTCCTTTGTTGCCTTCCTCTTGTGATGCCTTCTGGTTGTGACAGACTTTCTGACCTTCTGTGCTTACTGTCGTTGCTGTAGCACACACATGGTTCTTGAGTTTGGAGCTTGTGGTGTGATGGGTAACCAGGATGGTGTTTTCTGGTACCTCTGGGTGTTTGTCAGTGGTTGACTGTGAGAGACCACTTTGTTCGGGGTTGTTGTGGAACAGGTGGTCGTCGCAGGAAGGTGTACAAGGTGATCACTGGTCTTCTGTGTTCAGCTTGTCTTTGATGAGCAGTTGCCTCAGTAGTTGCTCCATGTCTTCTGAGGGGAGACTGTCGTGTTCTTGGGCACACTCAGTGTGGTGTTTGGCTGAGTGGTGCGGAGGTGGGTGTCGTTGTCGCTTACCCACATAGAATGCTTTTGGATGCACTCGTTGATTCCATTTGTTTCCTTCTGGTGGGTCCCATGACTTTTCCATGTGGTTGGAGTGGTAGAAGTCATCGGCATGGGAGTCACGTTCTCTGTGCTCCTTACGAAGGACTGTGGTGTTGTCATGCCACTGGGTGTCTTCCAGTGCAAGGCTTGTGTCTTGGCTGATGGAGTTTGACATTGTGGATGTTTTCAAACCTTTCTTTGAGGCCATCTTTTGTTTGATGTAGGCCTTGTGTGTCAGGTCACGTAGCTGCTGAATTGTCATTGTGCCTGGGCAGGCCATGATGCCAAGATGATGACTCAAACCAGGGTGCAGGTTTCTCAGGAAGAGGGTTTTGAAGTTCACATCCTCTTCAAGTTCAGGTTTGTTATGTCCACCTAAGTAGGCTTGTCGAAAGCGGTGATAAAAGCTTTGGGGAGTCTCTTGTCGACATTGTTTGGTTTCCAAGGCGATTAACACACCGTGTTCTGACTCTGGACCTGTAAATTCTTTAATCAGTGTCTCACGTAGCAGCTGGTAGTTTGACATGACATTAGCAGGTTGTCGGTCTAGGAAGCTTCGTACCTCTGGACTGGATGTGGATCTGAGGAGGTAAAACCTGTCTCTGTCAGTCATATGGGGTCTCACCGCTAGGTGGAAGTCAATATCACGGAGGTAGGCCTGGATGTCGGGACCCTCTGTGGAGTTCGGGTTGAACTGAGTGATATTCTTAACCAGCTGGTTGAGGTCTTTAATGGTCATCCCGTGTGCAGCTTTGGAGTCTGCCTGGATGAGCTCTCTTCGTTTGTTGGCAGTGAACAGTTCTGTGGTGAAGGCCGGTGACATTTTGGGTTGTGGCCATTCACTTCTTTCACTGTATGCCAGTTCTTGGATGGAGGACTCTGTTCTGCTCAGCAGGGGTGATGCTGAGGGAGGTCTCTCCCTTCTTGGCTCTGGTTTCTGTTGGACAATGTGCTGGAGTTCATCTCTGACCGCGTAGAGCTCGTTGTTGGCGTCGTCTCGCTGTTGGATCAGGTGGTCCAGTTCAACGCTGCACCTTTGCAGGTGGTCTTCCAGAGCAGTGATTTTAGAGTTCTTACTTTCAATGTCAGCTTTGGCTTTCTCTAGCTGATGTTCAACAGCCTGGAGTTGGTTCACCAGGTGTTTCTGGACAGTCTTTGACTCTTGTTTGTCACGTTCAGTGACTGCAAGGGCATCTTGGAGCTTGTCAACTCGTGTCTTTGTTTCTTGCTCCGCCTCGTCAGACACTTTGAGTTTGTCTTGAGCTTTACCTTTGAGCTGGTCTTTGCAGTGTTGAGTGTGCATCAGCTCTCTCAGGAACTCGGTGGTCTTGGAGTCATCCTGGACTTTCACTTCCAGCTTGTCTATGCGGCTCTGGGCACGTGTCAGCTCCTCCTGTAGGTGGGTGACGTGCTGGTGGCTTAGGTTTAGCTGGGCTGTGAAGGCATTACTTAAGGAACAGGTTATCTTGGTTAGTTCCACGTGGTTTTGGTTCTGGCTTGAATCGTGTGTCAGGAATCTTCTCAGAATAATGATTATTATTAAAAATAATAACAGTTCAATTGTCTTTGGTGTGAGGCAGTCTGTAATGCCTCTGAGCCAGGCGTCCACGTCTTCCCGTTGGGCAGTGGGGTTTGTCGTCCACGACATGTTGGCACGCTTGGTGAAGAGACTGACACAGATCTGTGTGTATAAGCCTATATGTGGTTGAACGGCTAAGTGTCGTTCAGTAATTGTACATCAATAGTGAAGTGTCGCGATGTCTAAGTGTTGGTCTAAGTGTACACAGTGAGGCTAGTGATGCGAAGATCTCGTCGCTCAACTGGGTAAAGGAAAGACAAAAGAAAAAGGTTAACAAATCTCAAATGGAAAAACTTTTTTTTCAATGGGAGAAAATATATATATATTTTTTTCAATATTTTCTATCACTGAAAAGCTGGTTTCAACTCGTGGGGTGAGGACTTAGTCGCTCAACTGAGTAAGGGAAAAAGAGAGAAAAGTTAACCAATTTCAATGAGGGGGGAAAAACAAAAAGAAAATTATTAACTAGGGGAAGTATTAATTTCTCATAAATGTTTTTTTTTTTCAATGAAAATCTGTTTCCGGAAAGGTAAACAATATTATTGCTTATGTTTGCAATGAAAAATACAACAATAATAATGCTGATACCTCTTTTCTGAGTTTGACAGGATTGACACACACACCTTCAGTTCGACCGCTTACAGCAGGGTTTACAGCAGGGATGCGGTGAAGGCGGAGTTTGCTCGGCACTTGTCTCTGTTACTTGATCTTGGATAAGATGTCAAAGTTTAAATTGCGTTTCAAATGCAGGGAGAGTATGAAGAACACAAGAGGGTTTGATTAAAAATCAAATATCTAATAATCTGTTTGTTGGGACAGATTATATTTGTCTCTTTTAGAGTCGATTGGTGGTTCTTCCAGGTTCGTTCCTACAAATGTGAAGAATAAGATGGAATAAAACAGGACAGAACAGGAAAGACGTGATGAGGAAGAAGTGAAGCAAGGAGGTTGGATCCCGCTACCTTTACGTCTACCACGAGTATAGAATTGATAGTTGAGGAACAACTAAACACACAAATAAACTTTGGTAAAGGACGATTGTCTCTGGTTTATTTGAAACTCGTATGGAGATGGTAATGTCCCCTATTGAAGCTTCCCGAAAATTAATTAATCAGAACAAATATAGTGGTTAAGTTTATAACCAACAGGACGAAAGGATAAAACGCAATGACAATAATGAGCAAATCTGAGTCTAACACTATTTTTGTAATAGTAATAACAACTTTCAAATTTTAACTTTCAGAGTTCAAGACTTATTCACCTAAAGTGATTAGATCTCAACGAGAAATTTAGAAATTATGAAAATTATGAAATTAGAATTATTAAAAATAAATCTAGAAATCATTAGAAATGACCTGTCTAGAAAAATAGAATTTCAATTTTATTTTAATATTTCCTTTTCTTCAAAATCAAATTCAAAATTGACAATTACTAATAGTAAACCAGTATTTTCTTTTTCAAGTAAAATGCAGGTAAAGTAATTAATAATTGTACACAAATATTTCCTTTTCCAGTAAAATATAGGTAAAGTGTGAGAGGAAAAAGGAAAAGAAGAAAAGAGGTCTAAAAGTCGAGGTGTTTAAATGGTTAAATCAATTTAACTGTTCAAACAGACACTGTAGTTAACTGCTGGGGTTAGTATTGATAACAGTAACTGATGCTAAAGGCTTTAGCATGGGCCTCAATGGAAACAACTGCTCAGGTTAGCTTAGCTTAGCTAGCGTTTGTTTACACCGAGGGTTGGGTCAAAGTTCACCCGGAAACGTTTGGCCAAGACTTCCGTGTCACGATCGTAACTATAGCGACCAAACGAACACTAGTGGGCGAACCGGGAATTGCAGACAGTTGGAAAACAATTTGTTACAGTTCCATGCAATATGGGAGCATTTCAATGTCCACAGAACATGCATGTACAGTAACAATCGATCCTATTACGGGAAATGTCGGCGCATTTCACACTGTTCAAATAAGATACACCACTCGTAGCTGGGTTTACGACGTGGGGCTTCACTCAGTTTGTCAAGAGTGATATTAACTTTAAGCAAGCGACAGCTTTGCGTTAATATATGTAATTAGGACGACCTCGGCGGATCGTCTCTGTGCAAGTTTATCTAGGCACATAAAACAATAACTGTTGGTTCAGTTTCAATGGCAAGCTTTACTTGATAACGAATTTAAATAACCACTATTCAAATTACACTCGGACATGCGCAATGTTACACGAGAATTATTTGAACGGACACAAACAGATAAGATTAGTTAAGCCTCGCTGTTTATCACGGGGATCGCAGTGGAACACGCACTGAACCAGATAAATAAATATAAGGCTTATGACTAACTTAGATGAGGAACACGCTCATCGCTCTGTGAGGAGAATATTAGTCCTTATAACGTTAGGGTTATTTTAATTACTGCAGTTTGATTTCGTTCAGTTCTCTAACTGATATAAACACACACACACACAACGTTACAGCTTTCCTGAAAGACTCTGGAACACGCAGAAATCGAACAGCTCTAACGAGGTATTTCTGGAAATGAGGAACACGCTCAATTCTTACCTTATCGTAGTGCGAGGTTTTATATCTTATTTACTGCAGTTAACAAGAGAGCAAATAGGGCGGCAGACTAGACTTTCCAGCTTTCTCTGGGAGCTTCACTCACAGACAACAACAGCAGCAGCATTCATTCAAACGGGCGCGCGCTGCGCGCGTCACACACAGACTCTCAGAGAATCGGATCTCTCATCCGCACAATATGAAAAGATAAATCTTGATAATATTCTTACAATTTAGGTTGAACTGCCCACATTCTCCACCAAATAATGTAGCGAAACCTACATAATAATAATATACATAAAATGTATTTAACCCCTTACCTGTCGCCCCCCTTTTTGACAATCGAGTGCAAAATGACATACCCATAATAAAATGGTTGTTGCTAATGAGTCCTTCTGGCTACACACAAAACCAAGGTATCATTTAAAAGCTGACACTTGACATTTTACTATGAAATACTAAGAATTGCTCTAGCAATTACTAATAGAAAGATAAAGAAGCTCAAAAACAATGGAAAAAAATATATTTTTGTATAATAAATTTTTATGAAAAAGAAAATTGCTTAAGGCAAATATGTACGGGCCTGGAAACACAAGCAATCTAAAGCCATAGTTCTTAACAATGTAGGTTTCAAATTTGAAGTTCTTACAAGCAAAAATGATTTTTTTACAAGCATTTATTTCAGCGCATGTCTAGGCACCTACCCAAAAAGGCCACTTGGAGACTCCAAAGGGCCACTTGGTAACCAACTTTTACCATGATCTATAACATGTTTTTTTGATCCTTTCAATATATTTTCTTATTATAATATGACAAAGCATAACTTGTATACTGTCTCTGGTGTATTGTTTACATCCTAATAGTTTATAAAAATGCATTTATGTGCATTTTTGGAAAGGCTCCAAAAGGACCATAAAGTGACACTTGGCACTTGCTTATAAAAAGTATATATAACAAAGTCTTTGTTTACTACCAATAATTTAATGGTTGTTTAAAGAATGACAGATTATTTAGCACAAAAAAAAAAAACGTTTTATTAATTTATACATCTGTATATAGTTACAAACTATAGTTTCTTAGTTATTAGCAATCAACACAGTGATAACATCTCTCAAAAAAAATGAATACATAAATAAACAAATGTACTCCTTACAAAGTATTGCACAGTTTGGCAGTGCTGTTCTGTTGATGGTTTGTCAATTAGCCGGTAGTTAGTTCACCCGGTGTTCAGCACACATAGAGGAGAGTTTTACCACAGGTTTGTCAAGCCCACTCGTCCACCCGATACATATACTCTCACAGTCCCTATTGCGAAATTGCTATCATTCTTTGGACTAAATATGAAGTCACACTAGGAGGTTGTTTTGTGCATGATACTTAGGGAGGTAGCAGAAAGCTGCATCACAGTTGTGACACTTCACAGGAGAATTCTGGTGGCACACCTTACATATGCGTCTACCTGCCCTGCTGCCGTTGGTGATGTGCACAGGACTGTGACACCCACAAAAAGTACGAGAAGGAGGGTCAAAAACCTTGCTTTTGGTGGGATGTCCTGCCAGCTCGTCTCTTTCTTCCGTTCTTTCCTCTTGAACTTCTGGAGGCAGCTGAAGATGTTGCAGCCACACATGGATGCTTTACATGTTGTCCAGAGCCCTCTGGTTCCCAGTCATCATCTGAAGTTGTCTCACTGTTAAATTACACAAAAAGTATTAGAAATACACTTAACATAACTGATTATCTTACACATGAATACATGCATATTAATGCCTTTTCATATCAGAAATTCAAACAATCATTCACATACAGCAATCTTCCTCTACACCCACTCTATTGTTGCCCTGACTGCTAATTTGCACTACCACTCTACCAGCTTTGAAAATAAAATCTGTAAGGATGATTCACATACAGAAAATTCACCTCCATAGCCACTCTATTGTTGCCCATTAACACTACCAGCTTAAAGATTTTATATTCAAAGAATCATTCACATAGAGCAATCTACATCCATAGCCCCTCTATTGTTGCCCTGATTGGACATTTACACTAACAGTTTACAGATTTTATATTCAAACGATCATTCACATACAACAATCTACATTCATAGCCCCTCTATTGTTGCCCTGATTGCACATTTACACTAACAGCTTACAGATTTTATATTCAAATGATCATTCACATAGGCTACAACAATCTGAGTCCATACCCTGCATATTTACACTACCAGCTAATAATGAAGACTGTGATCAGACAATAATAATGCCCTAAAATGCTATTTTTTCTCTCTCACTAAACATTAATTTACTTGCTTCACATTATTTGCTTACCACACAGTGCTGGGCTGCCTCTTTCCTCTTGAACTTCTGGAGGCAGCTGGAGATGTAGCAGACACACGGAGGCTGCACGGACGCATGTTGTCCAGAGGCCTCTGGTACCCTAGCTATCATCCTCTGAAGTTTCGTCACTGTTGAATTACACAAAAGTGATTAGAAACACGCCTAACACAACTAGTTACCTTACACACATATAATTACATTTTCTTCTATGAATTTTTTTGTTTGAACTTCGTCTTGCGTTCTACATACAAAATAATAGCCTATAGCTAACGTTACAAAGTAATGTTGTACATGGTTTCTTCTAATTCAGCGCTTGAAAAACAATTTCACTGCATTTCAATGTACTTATAAGCCGCAATAGTGCAGAAAATCACAAACAGAAAGCAATGTAACACAAACTCACTAAAATGTTTAGACACTTACCGATCTAAAACTGGATCGCGACCTTCCAAACACAAATCCTCTTCTCCGGAGTCGACGCTGGATACAGCCCTCTCTTCTGAATATTACACGGTTTCTTCATAACTGATTCGCGAAGTTATTCCAATGCAGCAGCAGGAGAACTTCCGTCCCCGACGTGAACGCATTGAAGCAGGCGAATGCAAACAGAGCGGCGAATGCAAACAGAGCGACTGCATCAGAGTGAGCGAGAGAGCAGGTGACCTCTCTGCGTCACGACAATCACGTGTGCGCAAATTTCCAGGAAGCAAATGGTTGCGCAGACAAAGGAACACTGTTATAAACGCGAGATTATGCAAATCTGCACATTGGCGTATTCGTTATGGCATAGGCTTCACACTGGATGACAACACAAACGTTTCCCATTGCTATTGGTTTATTTTTTACCACATATATTATCATTATGCATGATCATACGTCACCAAAACCGCCTGTCATCCTTCAATACTTTCTAAAATTACATGGCCAGTTTTCATTGAACATCTTCTGGGCCGACCTCATTCATTTCTGAACACTCCACTAAATACACTGATATGTTATGTTTCATTGAATAATGCGCTAGATGTGGAGAGTTCGTCGAATAAACAGGACAACGCCCTCGTGATTAGCAAATTTCAGGATGTAAACAATATACATTCTATGGATATTTTTAACAGTTTGCATATTTTTGGACACATTTTTACCATGGTGATCATATACTGGACTCTTCCCAAGGTAAAAAGATCGATGTCATCATTATTCTGCCAAGCATTACATTTCCACAACACAAAAAAGGTAAAGACCCCCCCTCTCTTCATAGTTGTATCTTATTGTTTATGTTGATACAGAATTACAAAAAACGGTTGCAAAGTTATCTTGATTGTATAATGCTTATAACGAGACGAATATACAGTGTCGTATCTTTCAAACAATGTATTGGTTAACCTTATTACTTGCCAAAATGATATTGTAAACACAAGATAAATGTAAACAATAAAAGTTGGGATCACCGGTGATCCCATGCAGAGCAAGGGGTTAAGGGGGCCGGAAGGCCAATTTAGCTCAAAGGGAATGATTCATCGATTTGCAATGAATCATTGACCGAATCACTATGGAACCGAACAAATGACTCGTTTAGAGTTCATTTGAACGGGCCGTAATTTTAACCTTGGCAACAGATATTTATCCAATTTATAGTGAAACACTATGTATTAGCAAGGTAACTTTAGATCGGCAGTACAAGACATTAAATGTGTAAGCAAAACACAAGACAAATATCTTTTCAAATATATGGACGACTTTATTAACTATTCTAAACACATAAAACTAATGTCTAAACCCAATCACACACACACATTCATTCAAGGCGCAGAGGAAGAGAGAGAAAGAGTGAGTTTTCAGAGTGAGATGCACTTTGTAAGACATAAACCTGAACGAACCACCAAGCATTAATTGAAACCTTCGTTTCTTAGAAAGGTTATTCAATTTAAATTAACCAACACCAGTTCAGCTAGAGTCTGGAAGTTACTTGCTTGTCCTTTGCGTTGCTTAGGCCAGGGAATTCCCTATTTGAGGTGCTTCGTCAGAGGGGTTTCCCGGCTGGCCGCGTGGCTGGTTGTCTTTGTCTGTATGGAAGTTGGACGGCCAGTCACGTGGTGTGTTGGCGCGGATGAATGAAAGTCTTTGAAGTTGGAAGCGGGTTTTGCAGCCGAAACGTTAAACGCAACTTTGCATCAAAACTTAACTTAGAACCGAGACTTTTACGAAAAAGAAAATAAAGGAAGAAAGGAAAGTAAGACGAGTAAGGTGGCTTGAATGAGCTGTTTTAACCCCGATCTTGATGGGTTATTTGTCTGCTGGTCTAAAGGTGGTCTGGTCGATGTAGGAGCGTACGAACATGAACACTCTCTTGCTGTTTTAGAGAGAGGCACAAACTTAATTCAACACCGAACCGAAACTGAACTGCTCTCTGGACCGAACTGAACTGGGCTGTTCTGCTTTGTTCGGGTCTTTAACTTAAAGTTAGTCCAACCTCTTTTGGAGAATTCTGGCCAATTGGACAATGGCATCATCTTAGGAGGTGGACCTCGTTTCTTCTTATCATAAATCAGGCGTTATCTATGATCTGCTTGCTCTCCAACACTAGCAGAGAACAAGAGACCACAGTTTAACATTATAGATTATTATAATCATACAAAGCATTTTACACAGATTTCACTCAAGCCATCTTAAGAATTAAGAATATATGATCTCACTGATATCAAACAAGACACACTTTCATTCATCCATCTAAAGTAACAACATTTGCATGACTTGTATGCTATCTAGTATAATAGACACATACATAGCTACAATATAGGATTAGGTAGTGGAACAATGTTTGATTATAAGTTCGTCAAGAATTGTTCTGGGATGAGTTTATGCATTTTTATATGAGAAGTCTCTTGTCTCTGTGGGTTTTAAGAGGTCTCAACAATGAGGTCATTCAAAAGTCTTCACGCAGAGGGAAGTCTGTTTTACTTTTCGGTGTCATGTTCAGCAGTGGTCATGCTGAGGGAGGTCAAAGGTGGTCAGACCTTTCACCATTCTGGCAACGTTCTTCCTGTTTTAGGCTTATCTCTGAGGAGTCTTGGCCATAAAAATCTTCTCCGGAGGGGGTGCCTAGACTATCTGGCGTCAGTGTTGTGACTTAGGAATGTGGTGTTAAAATCCGTAATGTTGAATCACATTTTAATGAAGCCCATGAGAGATTAGAAAGATTAATTTGTGTTTGGTTCATGGTTCATTCTCTACAAGAGACTGTGTGTGTGTGTGTGTGTGTGTGTGTGTGTGTGTGTGTGTGTGTGTGTGTGTGTGTGTGTGTGTGTGTGTGAGAGAGAGAGAGAGAGAGATTCTTTTATCATAGAGAATGTTTAAATAATCAAGCAATAATTACGAGGGAAACGGAGGCGGAGTTAGTGGTGCTTCTGCTACTGCTGGAGATGATGCGGGACTGCGGGAGAGGTCTCTGTGCACCTTACCGATCAGAGCGCGCACTGACACGAAATAAAGCCTTGTTTATACAAAAAGCCTTGTTAATATTGCGCGTTCGCTCGGACGAGCGCGGCAAAAATGACGAGTTGGGTGCGCAAGACCCTCTTATACTGTCTGTGGCTATGGCAAGACCTAATTTCGCTTGGCTGTGTTCACAGCGTTTTTTGTACCAGCGCGCGCGGGATGAACGACTTCAAGCCGACTCTGTCCGAGCTTGTACGTCTCACACAACCAGGCCGTAACAATACGAGATATTTTACGGGAAAATACTAAAACGGGAAGACAGCGGGACAAGAGCTAAAATACGCGAGAAACCCGGAAAAAAACGGGAGGGTTGACAGCTCACGCTGACATCTAGCGCGCCGCGCATCGCATGCTGTACGTAGCTGAAAAAAAGCCATAGTACAACATCTTATAGAACACGCACTGGAGCGCGATTCTACGATATTTCCGAAAAAGTGAATCGTGGAGACATTTTAATCGTCCACGATTAAATATCGTCATATCGCACACCCCTAGTTCAGTCATATTTACATGTTTGTCTTCCACCCTACAAAATTTGGGCCGCCTATGAATAATACTCTTCATTATATTAATGTACAAATATTGCTTCCCAGATAATGTGATTTTCAGGCTGAAGTAATTTCAAGGGCTAAAAATATGAAGACATAGGATTTGAACAGAAATATTTACAGGCCTTGGTTTTGGGACACATTCTTGATGACAAGGTTTGAACAACATTTGAGACAGTGCAACAACAACCTGTAATTCCATTTTTAACCCAGAAGACTCTGACAGTGCACCTGCCTGATAAATAGCCTATATTAATTAATTATTATAAATATTATTATTATATTTCATTGCCAATACATATACTGTACATGTATCTACTGGAATAGAGTAATGTAAATATTGCATAAGGCCATCCTCAACCTTACAGTAGGCTATACTTGTATGACACTATCTGACATGATTTCTGTTCAGCAATCAACGATTGTTGTTATGCACTTGGCTAACGTTTGCAGGTTTTAATTTGGGGGTAGTTAGCCAAAGTTACAGCACGGTAACTTTAACGTTATGTTCACTGCATATTTCACAAATTAACGTGCCATAATGGACATGTAATAATACTAACATTACATCATCACACCAAGTACTCTGTCACAAAACGCAAATTCCTAGCCAAGTTAGTACTTACTAACGTAAACAAATAGGCGCTAACGTGTGCAGTAGCTACTTCAGTTGACTTAATTAAAAAGTTTATGACTTACCTTTCATGTGACTCGAGAGAGCAGACTCGCCCATTGTGAAAAGCTGGATGTCTTTTTTGCAGACTTTACACGAGGCAACTCGTGGAGTTTGTCCCCGTTTAATCCATAATTTGAATTTAGCATCTTCCAGCCAACGTTCATTGAAACGACAACCTCCCGGCATGTTGCAGTAGTGATTTCATGGGGGCGCGGGCGGCGGAATCACACGTGGAAATAGACCGGCAGATCGCAGTGCCAGTCACACATGCACAAGCGAGCGCCACCGCAGGTTTCATTTTAGGCTTTCTAACATTTTATTTCTCCATTTAATAAAAAATTCAGTCACATATGTATTTGTTGTGGAAAAAAAAATACAATTACAATTTCAAGCATTTTCAAGCATTTTATCCAAAATTTAAGCACTTTTCAAACCTTGAAAACACAACATCAAAATTCAAGCATTTTCAAGGATTTCAAGCACCCGTACGAACCCTGAATTTTGGTACCGTGACAACACTAGTGGGTAGTTATGGTCGCTTGAGAAGGGATATTATATCCTGGCTCCATGAAGTGTATTAACTCCCGATTAGTATTAACTGTACTAACTCAGCATCATATCTTTTTCGATCATGCCGCAAATCCTCTGAGTAATGCCCTCCGCTTTCCTGTGGTCACATACTTGCCTTCCCACCACAGCAGCGATTGTAGGTTGTGAAGGCGACAGACTTCCTCCCTGCAACACGGCTGCATGCAAGTTAAGAAGGTGGTATCTTAACAAACTCGTAGAGCTGTTGTACTTAATTAATTGTAGTACCGCAGAGTTTACATTTGGCGTCTTTGTCATCATTAATTAATTTGAAATGCTCCCACACTCCACTCCGTTTTAACCGCCTCATGTTCGTTTCTTTTTGCCGCATCAAGTTTTTGTCGGGGCTCTCGGGAGTCACCGCCCGTGAGAATCTCGTGTCACGTTCGCAATGCCGATAATTATTTTTATTTAGTCGAGTAAATTCTTGTCGACAATCAATCGATAATCGATTAACCGTTTACATCCCTAGTCTCAACGTTTCTGGGGCTTGTTGAATTGGAGGGAGGAAATGCCAGATCTATAGCCTGTGCTGTTGTGGCTTTCCCCCGAGAAGTGTGGCCTTAAAAAAGAGAAACTCCTGGGGATAGGGACAGACAATGCCCCTGTTATGACAGGATTTACAATGGGGTCCATAAAGTGCTGAAGGAAGATTATGGCCGGGGTCCATAAAGTGCTGAAGGAAGAGTATGGCCTCAAATATCTGGTTGTTATTCGCTGTGTGTGCCACTCTCTGCAGCTTGCTGTAAGTCATGCTTCAAATGACACCATCCCCCGTAGCGTCGAGTACTTGGTATGAGAGACTTATAACTGGTTTTCAGTGTCTCCAAAGCACAGGGAGGTCTACAAGGCCATATATGAGACCATCAACTGTGGGGAAAAACCTTCACAGTTGGCTCTCCATTGAACCTGCAGTTTCACGGATTTTGGACCAGTGGAAGGAGCTTATGCTCATTACTCAGTCACCAAGTCCAGTGAACACTGCTACATGGCTGAGGTTTTATATTCCATGTATAGTGATCCTCAAAACATTTTGTATCTGACTTTTTTGAAGTCGGTGCTGGATGAGGTACAGTTAGCCATCAAGGCTTTTGAGGGAGAGCAAGTAGATCCTCTTAAGCTACTTGACAGCTTGGTTAGCCTGATCAAGTCTGTGAGCAGCAGGGGGCTGAATCCACTGATAAATGTTGATGTACTTAAAGGGCCAATAGATGGATAGATCAGTCCCAAACCGTACCCTGGTTACCTTTTTGAGTCAAAGGCAGCTGAGCTCCACCTTGTGCCTGAGGATGAAAACAATGTCCAAAAGTGGTGTGTAGCCTTCACCATCTCTCTCACTAATGAGTTGAGGGTGAGCCTGCCGGACAACATCGAAGCATTGCAGTACACGTCAGTTATTAATGTGGAGAAAACTTTAAAGCACAATAAGAGCCCTGAAGAAATAGAAAAATAGCCAAGCTCCTCGGCTACTCCCCTGCGAAGATAGACAAGATTATCCAGCAATGGCGTGCCATCCATCTTAGTAAATGGAATGAGACAAAAAACACACTGAGTTTCTGGAGTGAGATTTGAAAGTTCAGAGATGCAGCTGATATCAACCCGTTTCAAGAACTTGCCATGGCTGCTGTGTCTGTGTCATCCTTACCACACTCGAATGCTGAAGTCGAGAGAGTATTCAGCCTGAGGAGTGTGGTAAAAAGCAAGCTTAGAAATCGGATGTCCTTGCAGACCCTTAACTCCATCCTGTACATTTGATATGGACTGAAGTTGTCTGGTGAGGCTTGCTATAAGCACCAGCTGCCTGATAATGTTTTGCAGCTTTTTGGCACATCAGCTGCTTACTCATTTAAGTCATCTCCCTCAGTTTCTGAACCTGCTCTTGACCCACTCTTTCTGTGAGCCAGCACAGTCTGTGTTTATGTGGAGGGGAGTCTGAAAAAAATACAATTAACCTGAATCAGGGCCAGACTAGTTACCATTTTCTCAGATTGCCATTGACAGGTTTTGAACATCAAGATAGAACAGATCTGGAGGCTGATGATACTGTACTGGTAACTCCACATCTGCAGGTTATCTGTCAGCACTGCCTTTCCACCCTAGTGTCGGAGGAGCGACCCATACTGAATCTGGCGATACGACACATGGGTCACGATTCAATATTTTGCAATATATTTCAATACTGTGCATAAGGCGATATATTGGGATTTTTTTAAAGTAGGACTATAATTTTAGAAAAAGTATTATTTAAAGGGGTCATATAATGGTACATGCACTTTTACAAGTTGATTGTACTGAAATGTGTGTTGGCAGTGCCTGTACACAACCATCATATAATGATAAAAATCCATCCAGTGGTTTTGTTTTAATCTCCTTATATGTTTTCCCCTGCCTCAAATTGAGCCTTTCGAGCCTGTGACGTCACAAGCTTGCACGCCCCTCCCACGATTGTTGATTGACAGCAGCATTTCAACACAGACCCGCCCTCGTGAGTGAGATGTCAATCATAGTCTGTCATTGTTCTGGAGCAGAATGGCGCCTAAGCGATTGTGGTGTTCTGTTCTTGGGTGTAATAAGGAACACAGCAGTCATTTTAATGTTCCTAAATCCGAACCGCTGAAGACGCAGTGGCTGAGTTTTGTTTATGAAGGGAATATTTCCGATGAGCAACGTCAATGCGCTCAAGGCGAGGCGAAGGTCAATATAAATCAGGTTTTGCTAAGAAGCTGCTACTGAAAAAGGAATCGGTACCAACTATTCGTGTTCCTGCTGGACCTCCAAAAGAAGTGAGTGTAACGTTTAAGTAACCTTTATATTAATCTTTGCAAATCCCTTGCACGCTACACGATGATTGTGGCTAATGTTTACACTCAGGGTGCATTTCTATGTAACGTTACGACGTTCTCAATATAATTCATAATCCCACGTTTATAATGAAAAACGCGTTATAGTTATTGTGTTATTAAAAACTGTGTACACAGGTGTTGCAGTTAACGTAACAGGAATATTAACAGGAATATCAATGCAGTTACAATACTATAGATGTACTTAAAAGTTTTCTTAAAACATAAAACATTTTCGTACTGCACTAAACATAAACATACAACAAATTCTTAGGTATCCTTCAACTACTGCTAGAATCATTACTGACATGACCTCATGTTAGTTTCAGTCACGTGAGTGGTACCAAAGTTGTACCTAACACTGAGATAACGTCACGCATCACTGACAAGCCTACATTTACAAAAAAAAAAAGAAAAGTTTTTCAACATAAATCTGTCTACAAACTAACCTATAACTTACATTAGTAACTTTAAACGCATAGCGTTTGTATCTCACAACTCTAACGTTACCCTGCCAGTACATGCAAAAATAGATCAAAGTGACATTGTTAACCAACCATTCAGAAACGTCCTGTTCGAGCCTTAATTGTCGAACTTCTTCGGGGCCGTCATCTTGTTTCGGGTCCGACTCCGGTTCAAACTGATACGGTTGCACAGATGTGTTCTCAGAGAGAATCCCACTGCCATAATAAACCCTCAACTGTTGTCAAGTCAACACTCCACGTGTGTTGTGTCAAAGCGCCCACAGAACAGAGGGGCGGAGTCAGCGAAGCTCATTATCATTTAAAGGCACATACACTTAAACGGCGTGCTGAAAACAGAGCTGTTTTTGAGCAGGTAAAATGAGTGTTTTCTTACAATACTAATGAGAATTTTTAATAAAAGTATATTACAAAGTTTTCATTTAGACCCTAAAGATTCATATTAACTTGTACAAAAATGGCATTATATGACCCCTTTAAAAAAAAGACATGATGTGCATAAAAGTCAAACAAGTTTACATTAGGTAAGCAATTAAGTACACAGAAAATCAAACTGCCAATTTGGGATTGTGGTTCACAGGTTCTTAGTGAGCAAATTTTTATATGCTCAAGTAGGCCATACATACACATTATGTGTGCAATCTGAAAAAAAGATTGCACACATAATGTGTGAGAAGAAAAGAAAATGCTTGCACTATTCCTAGTACACAGGGTACATCCAACACTTTTTGTGTTGCAAAAACACGAACACGATTCCTAAAGGAAACATTGAGGAACAAATGTAAATGGTCAGTTAAAGAAAAAACATAGCCCCTGACCGTGACATCTAGGCTAATGCATAACACATAAGGTGCAATCTGATGTGCAATCTGTCATTAAAAAAATGCTTGCACTATTATTCATACACAGGGTACATCAAACACATACCGTAAAACTTAAAGGGTCCCAAATAGACGCCTGTCTCTTTTACACGCCTGGTGTGGCGACAGGTTTGGGTAAATAAAGGCCGGTCTCAAATAAAGCCGGGTCTGTTTTTTTAGTTTCGGTTTGTATTTAATCTTCTAAAACCCGTTGGATCGTCCGCTTTTTGGCGGCCGCCAAAGCAAATTTGTGTTCCGCCAAAGCCTTTTTTTTATCGGTGAGTGATGTAGAATGTAATGACTGTTGCGCTTGACAGCTCGCAAACGAGCAGAGAGAGAGAGAGAGAGAGAGAGAGAGAGAGAGAGAGAGAGCCCCGGCCGTGCGTGCGCAACACGAGCGCCGTCTTGCTTTCTCTCCCTCGCGCATATTAATCAAAATCAATGGACACGATAGTAAAAGGTCGGAAGAGTTTCACGTGGAGCATTTGGAGATTTTTAGAGATTAGAGACTCTAGGAACGACATCTTAACACTAAATTATAAAGGCCTGTCTCAAATACGAGCCGGTGCAGTTATTTGGGAAAATAAAAGCCCGGGCTATTATTTGAAGTTTTACGGTAACTTTAAGTTGTACGATAACACAACTCGTTTGAACTTCAATGCCATCTTGCATCCTACTGTATGTGATATTAAAACTCTGAAGACTTCTGGAAATAAATTGCCGATCTCTGAGGATTAAGTTCATGGAACAGTATTATGAATTATTTATCTCACTCGCCCGTACCTCTCGCGCGCACTCTCTCACTCGCCCGTACCTCTCGCGCGCACTCTCTCACTCGCCCGTACCTCTCGCGCGCACTCTCTCACTCGCCCGTACCTCTCGCGCGCACTCTCTCACTCGCCCGTACCTCTCGCGCGCACTCTCTCACTCGCCCGTACTTCTCGCGCGCACTCTCGCCCGTACCTCTCGCGCGCACTCTCTCACTCACCCGTACCTCTCGCGCGCACTCTCTCACTCACCCGTACCTCTCGCGCACTCTCACTCACCCGTACCTCTCGCGCACTCTCACTCGCCCGTACCTCTCGCGCACTCTCACTCGCCCGTACCTCTCGCGGGCACTTTCACTCGCCCGTACCTCTCGCGCGCACTCTCTCACTCACCCGTACCTCTCGCGCGCACTCTCTCACTCACCCGTACCTCTCGCGCGCACTCTCTCACTCACCCGTACCTCGCGCACTCTCTCACTCACCCGTACCTCTTGCGCACTCTCTCACTCACCCGTACCTCTCGCGCACTCTCTCGGCGCTTTTTCACTGCATGTTACGGCTCAGTACGGTTCGGCTCGCTTGCTTTTCCACTGCGTGGTACGACTCGGCACGGCTCGGCTCGCTTTAGCTCGGTTTGCTTTTCCACTGCAGTTAGTACCGCTTCAAAGTGGTCTAGCTAATAAGGAGACAAGTTATTGTTAGAATACAGCTGGATTTTCGAGGTTAGCACGCTGTATAGCTGGTAGTTAATATCGATGCACGCGCGTTTGTTCCGTAGAAAGCGATCACCTGTTTCTAAATGTTTATTGTAATGTTAGATGTCCCTCTAGTGGACAGAACGTGTAATAACAACCACATGCTATAGTGGCATTGGCGATCCATAAGCCTGTGTAATATCGTAAATTAACAGAAACAGAAAAAACTTGACTGGAAATGCCTGACTTAAAACCCTCAGAGCCCGACGGCATCTTCGACGACGCCACACGTCACCTCCGATAAATATTTATATTATTCGATGACAGATTTATCGATTTTCTTACCGTTTTTTTCCAGCAGAAAGCTAACGAGCTAGCCATCACGGGGGTGTCTTTCTAGCCTTTACAGACGGTTTTCTATCCAGCCTGGAACTTGTGCATACTTTAGGAGTTTTTCAGCAATAAATCCAAACGTTTATATCCAACTTTGATACACTTGAAGTCCATAATTTATAAATATTCCGCAATTTTTGCCGCTAGCTCGATGCTAGCTGCCATTTTGGATATCACGTGATGTTTTCACGTGATGATTTTTGACCAATTACAGGCTGATCCGTCGTAAACATTGGTGTGCGTCATTACGCACGAACCAAGCTCTGATATAGTGGAGAGAGAGAGAGACGCGCGGAGATGCGCGTTTCACAGAGAAACACAGAGAAATGGCCTTTTTTGATGCCATGCAGGATGATGGATTTTCAGGAGAACAGAGCTTTTTGACAGATGAGGAACTAGATTACCAGGATAGACCCAGCTGAAGTGCCATTTATTTATTTACTGTAAAAAGGTATTATAGTAGTATAAATGTAGTACAAAAGTATAAAAAGAATAGAACAAATAAAAGAATAAATAAAATAGAAATGCAAAGCCTGTGATGTGGCCCTCTTTGTGATTGCTGATAGTAACTGTTTTGGCTTGGCACCAGTGAATTTCATGAGGCCCAAAACGCCAGGACTTCTTTTGGAAAAATGTAAATAGTTTTCGTTCTGTACAAGTTATAATGTTTATTCCTGTGCTCCAGGACTCCAAAGACATGAACAAACTGTTTTCCAGAGGAAATTTGATTAGCTTTTATTTATTTGTGTGTGATTTCAATAAATATTTGAGTGAATCAATTTCCGATTTATTTTTTCATTTGTCTTTATGGTCCCATTACTTTATTACATTCACCTGAATGTAAATTTTTCAGATGTAACACAAATATGCTGAAAGTTCAATTTGTCCTGAAAAAAAGAGGTGTGTGTCAATGTGTCAATTTAGTAAATATTATTATTATAATATTAAATATATTATTATAATAACAATATAATAAATACTGTTATTTTAGTAAATAACACCAGACGGAAAATTAATTGTAAAAATACCCTTAGGTCTCTGAGGGTTAAGGTGCTCTAAGCGATGTTGGGTGACGTCACTTCTTGTTGACGTTTAAAGTATTGTCAAACAATATGGAGGTCCTTCATCAAACCCCGAGCCCGAGGCAATTGCCTACTCTGCCTATAGGCCCCAAACATTACACAGCAAGACAGAGGTTTACCTAATATTTGATTCTGAGGCATCATTATATGGAATAGAGTGACTCCTCCATACAGTCAAAATTAGAGGGCGATTATTGCAACGACAAAATGTTTGTGGGCAAAAACAAAACACATTCAGTTGCGGCATGAGCGTAGCCTAAATTTCACACAAATGCATATTTTCTAGTGTCATTTTAAACACTTCCCACACAATGAAGAAAAATGGGGTCTCACATTTTTTTGGTTGCACAGATTACAATTAAATGTGAATCTTCATGTGGGAATCAATGTTCACTTTCCATGCAAAACTCTTTCCACACTGATCACATGTGAAAGGCTTCTCTCCAGTGTGAATTATCAAGTGGCCTTTGAGATGGTCTTTATGAGTGAAACTCTTTCCACAATGTTGGCAGGTGAACGCCTTCTCTCCAGTGTGGATTCTCATGTGGCCTTTAAGATGTTCTTTTTGAGTGAAACTCTTTCCACACTGTTGACAGGTGAACGCCTTCTCTCCAGTGTGAATCCTCGTGTGTTTTTTAAGGTTTCCTTTTTCAGCGAAGCACCTTCCACACATTATGCAGATAAAAGGCTTCTCTCCAGTGTGAATTCTCATGTGTTTTTTAAGGTTTCCTGTTTCAGTGAAACTCTTTCCACACTGTTGGCAGATAAAAGGCTTCTCTCCAGTATGAACTCTCATGTGGCCTTTAAGAGTTCCTTTATCAGTGAAGCACCTTCCACACATTATGCAGATAAAAGGCTTCTCTCCAGTGTGAATTCTCATGTGTTTTTTAAGGTTTCCTTTTTCAATGAAACTCTTTCCACACTGTTGGCAGGTGAAAGGCTTCTCTCCAGTGTGAATTCTCATGTGGACTTTTAAAGTTGTTTTTTGTCTAAAACTCCTTCCACATTTAGGGCATGTGAAAGGCTGCTCTCCAGTATGAGTTCTGACATGGTTTTTAAGGCTTGCTGTTCGAATGAAACCCTTTCCACACAGTTTGCAGGAGAAAGGCTTCTTTCCAGTGTGAATTCTCATGTGGACTTTAAGATGTCCTTTTCTATTGAAACTTTTTCCACACTGTTGGCAGGTGAAATAACTTCCATTTGCTCGTGAAGTCTTTTCAGTCTGTGAGCAACTAAATGACTTTTCGTCGATTATAAGATCTTTCTGTTTGTCACACTGGTCTTTCTCTTCTATTTCATTCAGGTCTTCACTCTCCTCCTTCAGTGCCATCAGGTCTAAGGTAAAAAGGAGACGAATACAAATTAAGCCCAGTTTAATGGTACAAAGTAACAAACATCAAAATCAACAGTATCAAAACAACAATATGCATGTTAGATACTATCGCACTAAGCTACTAAGATAGGTGTTACATGCAATCTCAAAACCTCTTCAGGTCGCTTTTTTTCTTATCAATGCAAATGAGACTCAATAACTCTGTCGATTTTTGTCATACAGGCAAGTTTTATACATAATTCAAAACGGTTAAATGTCTTTTATTTGTGTACACTCATAATAAAAACAAATTGTTGTTTTTTTGTATAATAATAAACATACACAAGATGCGCTTTCTGTCGTCTCTCTCAATGTGAAGTTCATTCTGAGACTTGACAGAAAATGACCTGTAACTCAGCGAATGTTTGTCACACAGACTTGAAACATGTCTTTATAAAGCTTGAAGTATTTTAAATGATGTAAATCATATCAAAAACAAATATTATCTGTTTAAGTAATCCATATGAAAGCAACAAGATGTACTGTTTCTCAAACGCTGCCTCATTAGCTCTAATGTGATCACCACACACCCACTTGCGCAAGTTGTTCACATGCAAATCGTCCACGTGAAGGAACGCAGAGCTGTAAACGCCCTCATTACCTCTAAACAAAGAACCAGAGACTTCAGTAGTCCTCTGATTTTCAGCGAGTTTGTGTTTGCGCTGTGCTGTTTACCTTGGAATTAGAAGAACGTGATTTGAAGATGAAATAGTTTGTAAGGTAAGAAATTTTAAATCGCAATTTTAACCAGAAAAATCTGTGAAACATCAATATTCATGATGATTCAAGCCTCCTCGCATAAAGCTTTGGTGTAAGACACCAAAACATGTCTTACAAATTCTAATTCAAAATATTGTTTCATCTGAATTAGAAGGCAGGATGAAGCAGGTTACGTGATACCATTTTCAAAAGTCTTGTAAAGAAATAATCAGTATGGCTTTCATGACCTTATTTCAGTGACAATTTCTTTTTTTTTTTTCTCAAACTACGCATAAACGTCATTATCTTAAAACTACAAACTTTTATATACATGTTGTTGACATATTATTGTAGCAGAGTTTGTGCTGAATACAGTGTAATCATAGCCTGACTTCGTCATACTCATATTCTAGTCAGAACATGAGTCTGATACTGCTCCATAGGGCTTTGATTATGAGGCGTGTCTTAACCGAACCAGGAAAAACTCTGCACTCAATTGGATAGACCGACAACCAATCAGAGGAACGCAGTAAGTGACGTATGTTAGTTATCAACAGAACTCAACTGCATGCAATCTGGAAAAAGTATGAAAAAAATAATGAGTGTTAACGATCTTTGCCGGTGTTGCAAAAAGAATTTAAGGATTTGCGGAGTAGGCCTATTGCATGCAAACACGAAAAGCATTTTTAAAAGAAATACGTTTGAGGACGTGATGATTACGTTATTGGATGGATTATCTGTCCATCATCGTATAAAGCCCGCCCTAGCAATTTGATTGGCCCGACGATTTCTGAATGATTTCTGGCATAATTACTCCTCAATGGATCGAGTCCAAACCTAACTTCCCGACCAAAAAATGTTGTGGGCGGGGTTCGGGCTGGCACCCGTCCCGCTTTGCGTTGTACCGCACAGCATTTTCACCCCTTGTCCCGCACGTCACATATTGAGAAAATGTCCCGCATTTTTATCAGTCTGTTGGTTTTTAATTATCATATCAAGAAAACGTGCGTTCGTTCTTTTGCCTTTTTAAGAACGCATTTAATTTACTCTTTTTGCGGCATAGTTTTTCACCTATATTTAACAGCGCATCGTGAGAAGTACAAATGCATCAGCGGTTTTTGAAGTCCTATCCAATGGTTGTAAGGAAAGGAGTAAACACGGTCACTGGTAGGTTGTGACGGCTGTCAATCAAAATGTGGAGCGGTGATTCGTTCCATGTGTTCCCTGTCAGGGATAATTTGGTAAATTAAAATTTTATTTAAAAGAAACTTATTTATTAAAATTATTTTATTTATGTTTAAATAAGTTTTAAATCACATTCTTTCTAAACAAATATTTTGGTTTAATATATTCTTAATAAAAGACTGTCAATTAACTAATTTCATGTTGTTTTATATTTTATTTGTTCATTATTTATTTTGTTGGATTTTAGTTGGGCTTAACTGTTTTAAAAAACAACATAATACCTGCTGCCTTTGTGCTCAGTGATGAATCTAAATGGCATGTAAAATAAAGACATGTTATGTTACATTGTGATGTAATGGTCTTTTCTAGAAGGGACTAAAAAACAAAGTATTTTTTATCAGCTGAAAGGCAGAATACAAATGTTTTTATTAAGTTAGATAGACATTATATAACCATTTCAGGTTATGTTTTAATGTTGGTAACATGTCCCACATTGTCCCACACAAACTTATAATCGTCCCACATTTGGGTTGTTTGATGGTGGTCACCCTAGCTGGCATCCAAAATGTCAAAAGTAACAGAAATATAAGCACAAATGTCAGAGCATGTCAGAACACCTCCAAGACCCAGAAAACACCTCAGACCCCAGAGGGTTAAACATCGTATAACTTTCTAATATTGCTGATTACTTGTAAAGCACTAACAATTTTTAAACTGTCAGTTATCAAAAAAAACAAAAATTAAAGTTGCCCAGGAGAAGATAGTAGTAGTAGTAGTAGTATCTTTTTATTCAGACTCATAGTCCATCCATACACCTAAGAAAATTCAATAAAAAATACAATAATACAAATACAAATACATACCACAAGTTATAAATGACTCGGCTTTAAAAGACACTTATACCAGTGTTCCCAAAACTGAGAAATGCAGCGTGTGTCACTATACCTAACATTCACTAGCTCTACAACAACTTGATTTATAGAATCATTCAATCGGCAAATGAACCTGAACATCGCTTTTCGCAGATAATTATAGACTTATTTCAAATTTGCCTTTATGTCTAAAATATATAAAATATTATTATTTGTTCTTTGGTGGTGCGCGCGCAGTCTTCACTCGGACGCGCTCTTCAATCTATTGCCGTTGTGGAGACTCTCTATTCATTCCAATGAAATCACAAAATAAAATGCACTCAACCGTCCCGTGTCCCTGCTTGATATAGACTGTAACCACTGATGAACATATTCAGTTTTGATGAGAAAAAAAAAAAAACCTATTCGAGCGTGGATTAGAACCCGTAACCTCTGACACGCTTGGCAAAAGTTCTGCCACTAGACCATTCAAGAACACAAACAATACTTGTGGATCGATGGATTTATTTACGGGTTGAGCAGAGAGGCTGCACAGTTTGTACCCAGCATTTCCCGAATGCGTCTCTGTCCCCAGCACACTTTAAACCAAACTGACACCCGTGGTAACGCACCGCATTTAACGTCCAGTAACGTTAACGGCGTTGTAACGACAGGAAAAGTAATTAGTTATATTACCCCGTTGCTGAAAAAAAAAAAAGTTACCTAACGCCGTTCTTTTAAAGGTGCCCTAGAATGTGAAATTGAATTTATGTTGGCATAGTTAAATAACAAGAGTTCAGTACATTGTCATGACATACAGTGAGTCTCAAACACTAGGGATGCACCGATACCGATACCGGTATCTGGTATCGGCCTCGATACCACATTTTCTAAAGTACTCGTACTCGTTAAAAGTCTCCCGATACCGGGGACCAATACCACGTTCTGAGAAATGTCTATGTTTGAGCGGCGTGTAAGGGGTTAATCACAGGCGCCGAGTGCCCGCCCCCAGGCCCGGCTGCAGCTCAGAGTGGGGAGAAGGCGAGGCGAGACATGTCAGCCGTGTGGAACTATTTCAAAGTGAATAAAGACGACAAAACAAAGGCAGACTGCAAATTGTGCTCAGCGAAATTGTCCAGAGGAGGCTCAAAAGGTAGCGCATTTAAATAGGCTCCATTAAGGGAGTCGTCTTATGGTGTGTTCACACCGAACGCGAATTTAATTATTTGCACGAGTAGATTACATACATAGTCAATGCAAAGACGCGAATAGACGCATCATTCGCGCGGGGGCTTTGCGAATGACGCGAATTGGGCGACGTGTTTGCCGCGAATGTCTTCGCGCAAGTTGAAAATTTTGAACTCGAGCGAATGTTCAAGCGTCTAACTACTAGACGCGATAGACGCGTATTTGACGCTATATTCGCGTTCGGTCTGAACACACACCTACCTCAGTTGCACTGACTGCCACAGTTCTATGTTGGTGGATGTTGTTAGTTTATTCAAATATTGTGCACTAAATAGCAAAGATGTTTATTAATGCCCCTTGTGTTGTCCAAAGCGGCAGAGTTTACAACAAACTGAAAAAAATACTTGAGTTGCACTGTCACTGTTTACATTTTTTTTATATAATTATTTATTCTGTATGTTGCATACAACATGCTTTTCATTTTAAATAAATGTTCTTAATTCCAAAATAGTCCCTTGATTTTTTGTTAAATTATATGACTGAAGCTGTTACCTGTACATTTAAATCATGTTTTTTTTATTAAGTACTCGGTATCGGTATCGGCGAGTACTGAAATGCAAGTACTCGTATTCGTTTTCCAAAAAAGTGGTATCGGTGCATCCCTATCAAACACCATTGTTTTTTCCTTCTTATTTAAATCTCGTTTTTAAAAAACACCCCTGAAAAACAGGCGAATCTCCACATAATACCGACTGTGACGCAACAGTCGGGGATCACGCCTCCAAAGATTTGCATATGCCAGCCCTCAATGACAAGCACTGCACAGCCGAACCATCGGAACAAGCGAGGATCAGAGAGAAAATGGCAGATCATGGAAATAAATGCTATGCTCCAGGCTGTGCAGGGGATGTGAGGACTTTTCATACCCTTCCCACAGAAAAGAAATGTCAACAGGCGTGGTTGATGTTATATAATCGGATACCGCAACAGTTTAATTCGAAGTTGTTAGTTTGCTCTGCCCATTTCACCACGGACTTATTTTCGAACCTGGGACAATATCAAGCTTCTCTCAGCGTCTCAAACTGAAGAAGGGGGTAATTCCAACTATATTCCCGCAACCGGTAAGTAGTGATTTTATTAAAGATAATTTACACTGTGTTAGATTCAGCGCAAGATCGGGCATACATAACTAACGTTAAATAGGCTAATTCTCAGTGAATAAACTATACAGAAAGCGGTCAAAGAACAATCCACACAGCGCGAGTTTATCTCTCTTGCCAAACTCGTTATGAAATCAATGACGCTGTTACACTGCACAATGAAGCTCTTACTGTACTTCATCATTTGCATTGGTGAAAGCATGAGAGAGAGAAACTGCGTTGTCTCGCGATCAACAGATCAACAGTCATCTGCTCAATGCTCATCACAGCAACATTTTATGTGATGGAAATAGATTTAAATACTTTAAAAACATATCACGATTCATTAATCTCGATAGCTGTAATAGTTTAAACGTATATAACAGCTGTAGTGAAAGTATTCGAGAGAGTTTCACATGTCATATTTCATATGCAAGCATGTCAGCCAATCACAGGAGTGGGCGGTTCTCACAGCAGACACGCCCCTTCAAACAGAGTGTTCAAATCAGAGACTAAAATCAGGCTAGGAAAAATGCCTTTTATTTCTAAATTATGACTATTTTTGATCTAGAAAACATGCTAACATTATAAGGGCAACTCAGGAAACATTATAAAATAATTAAAAAAAAACATTGTAGGGCACCTTTAAACGGCGTGATTCCAAACACTGGAAATGAGCAGTCTCAGGCCTGTAGCACCGAGTCCAAAACCATGCCGTGTTTCCACTGTTGGGCCAGAGCTTCACAGCCCTTCACTAAAACACACCTCTCTGGAACAACGACACACAAACCCATCATTTCACCAACAAATGGAAGTTTTATCAGAAAACAAATCAGAAAGAAATCACTGGAAACTAGCGAGATCGCAAAACAAACATGAAAAAAGTCACCGTTTGTTGGCACTTTTGTTGTTTTTGTATTTAAAGATTTAAAACCCAAGCATCGATGTTTTACCACAAGTTTGCAATAAAAAGTTATACATTGATCATCATCACTTATGATGTAATTTCAGTCGATTCTGAAATAATTTGATCAAGCTATAGACCTACATACAGGAATTTTAACCAATTAATAGGCGTTTGCTGCATGCTTACAAAATACACAACATATTCCACAACAAACTCTTTAAATGTTATATTCATTATACAGAACAGAACAAGAATTAAAAAAAATAATAACTATAAACAAGCCAAAACAAAATAATTTAAAGCGAAAGTAAAAGAGGCATTATGCTCACGTAACTCTCTCATAAGAATCAAAATGTTTCAACATTCGCAATGTATTTGATAGGCTTTGTAGCAACTTCACTCACGTTGCAATATCGACAGGAAAAAAAGCATCCTTTTCACATGCGCAAAAAACATCACAGTTGAGTGGTGCTTACGCTGAATTAGGGATGCACCGATACCACTTTTTTGGAAAACGAGTACGAGTACGAGTACTTGCATTTCAGTACTCGCCGATACCGAGTACTTAATAAAAAAAAACGTCTCTGGTTACTTACGTAACCTATGTTCTCTGAATAGGGAACGAGACGCTGCGGAAAGCGCAGTGGGATATTCTCTGAATGTGCCGATTGTCTGAAGCCTTATAGAATCACGCCAATTCATTGGCTGATGGCGTCCGCGCAATATGGCTCCGCCCCGACGCTCTTACGTCGCATCATACGTATTCGCGCGCGCGCCATCTGCTCCTCAGATTTCTCTGCCGAAAAGAAACTGTCAGCAGGGCGAGGAGCTTGGCCGCTAACGCAGCGTCTCGTTCCCTATTCAGAGAACATAGGTTACGTAAGTAACCAGAGACGTTCTCTTTCATAGGTTCTCTCAACGCTGCGGAAAGCGCAGTGGGAACGGACTACCAAACTCGCCAAGCTAGAGCGCTTTTATGACTGGTAGATAAAAGAGACAACGACCGAAACGAGTTCAAACAGAAAGAACCTGGGAACCCGGGGTCATGTCAAGATCCAAGCTATAGAACCTTACAAAAGTATGCGGAGAGGACCAGCCTGCCGCAACACAAATATCCTCCAAAAGTGCTCTTCTGAAAAGAGCTTGAGAAGATGCTACACTTCTGGTGGAATGTGCTCTAATGTTAAGAGGTGAAGGCAAGCCACGCACCCCATAAGCCAACGAGATAGCCTCTGTGACCCAGTGAGAAATCCTCTGCTTCGATGCAGCAAGCCCACGGCGGCTAGCACCGAAGCAAACCAGAAGCTGGTTAGATTTCCTCCAACCGCCTGAGCGGTCTACATATATCTTAAGAGAACAAACTGGGCAGAGCAAGTTAAGCTCCCTATCTTCCTCAGATGAAAATGGAGGAGGGTGGAAAGCATTAAGGTTAACTACCTGAGAGCGGAAACTTGAGGAAAGAACCTTGGGGACATACCCTGGTCTCGGCCTCAAGGAAACTTTGACCAGGCCAGGGGCAAAGTCCAAGCAGGACTCGCTAACAGAAAGAGCTTGTAAGTCTCCACCCGCTTCAATGAGGACAAAGCTAACAAAAGAGAAACCTTAAGAGTCAGAATCCTATCCGGAGCTGACTCCAAGGGCTCAAAGGGGGCTTTCGTCAAACCCTCTAGGACAACAGAAAGATCCCATGAGGGGACTCTAGGGGAGCGAGCCGGTTTCAGGCGCTTCACCCCACGCATAAAGGCAGAAACTAACCTTAATTTGCCTAGGGGAATCTCATCCGATTCCCTATGCGCTGCAATAGCCGCGACATAAACTCTGAGAGTGGTAGCGGCTGCTCCAGCCGCAAACTTCTCCTGCAGGAATTCCAGTACTGAACCAGCAGGGCAGTTAACTGGGCTCCTATCATGTGCTAAACACCAAGTCTCAAAAACCTTCCATTTGGAAGAATATAATCTCCTTGTAGAAGGAGCTCTAGCACTCGCAATAGTCTCCTGAACGTCAGTTGGGAGACCAGAGCTTAATGCTAACGGCCTCTGATCGGCCAAACATACAGCTTCCACATGTCTGGGCGAGGATGCCATATCCTGCCCTGTAGCTGGGACAGCAGATCTTCCCTGACCGGGATCCTCCAGGGGGGAGACTCCAGTAGAGGAACTAGCTCCGAAAACTATGGCTGAGATGGCCAGAACGGAGCTACCAGGAGGAGGCGGACTCCGCTCTCTCTCACTCTGGCCAAGACCGCCGGGATCAGTTTGATGGGCGGGAAGGCATAGAGTTTCTGCGTTGGCCAAGGGTAAGCGAACGCATCTATCCCCAATGGGGCCGGGGGACTCAGGGAGAACCAAAGAGGGCATTGGGATGACTCTTGAGATGCAAAGAGGTCCTGCTGCAGTACAGAAGCCTGAGCGGCGCTGTCTACTACAGTAGGAAACACCCCGTTGAAACCGGGGGGATTGCGGCAAAACTGAAGAGTGTAGCCGAACCGAATTGTGCGAAGAACCCAGGACGATACCCCTGGTAAGCGTTCCCACTCTGGAAGGAAATGTGACAGAGGAGGAGGGATGTTGTAATGCAGACGACATACCTGAGTAAGGGTGCCGTGTTGACGCTCCTGGGGTAAAGAGGTTGACTGTGCAGGAGGGCCATCGGCGTCCTGGCACGTGATGGGAGGCATCGAGATTGGGGTCATGGTGACCAGGTCCGCCTGCTTCGGAGGAAAACGGAAAGTGTCTCCGAGGATGCGGCCGGTAGTTATAGAGAGCGTGGGGGGTGAGGGGAGAAAGCCGAAAGCGTCTCCTTCCTCCCGCACCAGACTGAGTAGAGAAGGTGAAATATGGCCTGCACTTCGAGACACTCTGAGTGGCGAAGGTGACAGGGCAAGGAAAGGAGAGCTGGGAGGTGGGCAGAAACGCTTGCGCGGTCTGACCCAACCCTGAGGAACCAGAGGAGCTCTCCTTTTTCTGACCGGAGGGTCAGGAATGGCTCTGCGCCGCCGGAGCAGTCGGTTTGTCGGACCGCTTCAACGCTTGTGTGGAGGCGCTTGTGAGGCCGTTGACGGGGAAACGGGCGACCGCGGGCTCCCCAAACCGTGGCAGGTGGGGGATGCCCTGGTTCGCTTCTTCTGGAAGAGAACTCCGGTCTATGAGAGGGACGTTCTCTGGGTCGCACCGGGGGGGGGGAGCAGAAGGTTCCCTAGCCCTCCTGGGCATGAACTGTCTGAACGCGGCCGATTGGGATTTGGAGGAGCGGAATTTCTCAACCACTGTGTTGACCGCCTCACCAAACAACCCTGTTTGAGAAATGGGGGCGTCCAAGAGGAAAACCTTCTCTTTATCACGTATCTCCGTGAGATTAAGCCACAAGTGGCGCTCCACCGCAACAGAACCAGCCATAGAGTGAGCTATAGCACGTGCGGTATGCTTGGTGGCTCTTAAGGCTAAATCCGTAGCCTTACGAAGCTCCTTGACCGCTTCAGGGGTCACACCGTCACCCTCGTCCATTTCCTTCAGGACGTCCGCCTGGTAGGCCTGAAGAATGGCCATAGTGTGCAGGGTCATGCCTGCCTGCCCAGCCGCCATGTAGGATTTCCCAATGAGAGAGGAAGTAGTCCTACATGCTTTAGAAGGGAGAAGGGGGCGCGACTTCCAGGACGGCGCAGACGACGGAGCAAGATGGTCGGCTAAAGTTTCCTCAATCGCCGGAATGGCGGAATAGCCCTGTTCCACAGAACCTACCAGGTTGGTGAAATCAGCAGCAGCCGCATTAGTGAGGCGCGAAGAGAAAGGCTGCTTCCAGGATCTGGAGATCTCATGATGCAGATCACTGAAAAATGGCAGCTTCCTCCGTTGAGGCCTAGAATTAGGGCCACTGAGAAGCCTTTCGTCGAGTTTCGACGACTGAGACTCACGTGGCTCGTCGGGCCAATCAATAGTGAGCTTCTCCGTTGTGCGCGAAAGCACGTCAACGAGCTCCGCGTAGGCCGCAGTAGGCCGCGCTTCCTGGCCGCTCGGCGGAATAACCTCGTCGGCGAGAGTAGGCCCGAAATCCTCGGAGTCGGAAGCCTCGGTAAAAAGTATATCCTCCAGCCCGAAAGAAACCGCGTCGCGTGCTCCCGGGCTGGGGCGCAAATAATCGTGTGAAAATTCGACTGGCATGTCTCGCGCGTGCCGAGGGGAGGGAGGGAGAGAAAGAGCGGGGCTCGTCTGCTCGAACTCCGCATCCTCAAGCTCTACATCCGAACCCCAGGTCGCGGATCCTCGAGAGGCCTCGGGAGCGCGACAGGGGGAGACGAATGATTCCCTCTCAAAGACCGCGAGCCGCAGTTTGAGGGTTTTGAGCAACAAATTTTCACAGAATTTGCATTTAGACGATCCTATAACTGCCTCACGCGCATGTGAAAAACCCAAACATTTAACGCACTTACTGTGTGGGTCGTCGTTAGCGATGTAACGAGCACATGGCGGAGTACAGCGTCTGTAATCCATGGCAGCTTCACCGTAAGGAGAAACAGAGTTCCGCTTGAACAGTCGCAGAAGCGCCGAGAATAATCCTAGATGTAATTGTAGCTCAGAAAAATCACGAGCGAAGGGCAAACGTGACCGCTTCGTTCTGAAGGCAGAGAAATCTGAGGAGCAGATGGCGCGCGCGCGAATACGTATGATGCGACGTAAGAGCGTCGGGGCGGAGCCATATTGCGCGGACGCCATCAGCCAATGAATTGGCGTGATTCTATAAGGCTTCAGACAATCGGCACATTCAGAGAATATCCCACTGCGCTTTCCGCAGCGTTCAGAGAACCTATGAAAGAGAACATGATTTAAATGTACAGGTAACAGCTTTAGTCATATAATTTAACAAAAAAACAAGGGACTAGTTTGGAATTAAGAACATTTATTTAAAATGAAAAGCATGTTGTATGCAACATACAGAATAAATAATTATATATAAAAAATGTAAACAGTGACAGTGCAACTCAAGTATTTTTTTCAGTTTGTTGTAAACTCTGCCGCTTTGGACAACACAAGGGGCATTAATAAACATCTTTGCTATTTAGTGCACAATATTTGAATAAACTAACAACATCCACCAACATAGAACTGTGGCAGTCAGTGCAACTGAGGTAGGTGTGTGTTCAGACCGAACGCGAATATAGCGTCAAATACGCGTCTATCGCGTCTAGTAGTTAGACGCTTGAACATTCGCTCGAGTTCAAAATTTTCAACTTGCGCGAAGACATTCGCGGCAAACGCGTCACCCAATTCGCGTCATTCGCAAAGCCCCCGCGCGAATGATGCGTCTATTCGCGTCTTTGCATTGACTGTATGTAATCTACTCGTGCAAATAATTAAATTCGCGTTCGGTGTGAACACACCATAAGACGACTCCCTTAATGGAGCCTATTTAAATGCGCTACCTTTTGAGCCTCCTCTGGACAATTTCGCTGAGCACAATTTGCAGTCTGCCTTTGTTTTGTTGTCTTCATTCACTTTGAAATAGTTCCACACGGCTGACATGTCTCACCTCGCCTTCTCCCCACTCTTGAGCTGCAGCCGGGCCTGGGGGCGGGCACTCGGCTCCCTGTGATTAACCCCTTACACGCCGCTCAAACATAGACATTTCTCAGAACGTGGTATTGGTCCCCGGTATCGGGGGACTTTTAACGAGTACGAGTACTTTAGAAAATGTGGTATCGAGGCCGATACCAGATACCGGTATCGGTGCATCCCTACGCTGAATGGTACGAATTGTACTAATATTCTAAATTCGAATATATATTTGAATAGTAAAAAAAAAAAAAAGAATTTCGAAGGTGAAAATTAATATTCGAATGTGGAAAAACACGGCGGCGGTATCAGAGGCGCGGCTGTCTGCTTTGCGAGTGAGCGCTGCCTGAGGGATCAGGGTCACAGGAGTCGCACTGGCACAGCACTGCTGAAAGATTTTTTTATTTCTTATTCTTATTTATTGCATGAATAAGGTAGGTAAGGTTAGATATAGCAGTTTCACGCACTGCATGCTTCCACTGGTTTGATTATCGGCTACCGTTTCATGTCAAGGAAAAGTTCCATGTTCTCCAGCACAGCTCGCTCGGAGCGTTCAATGTCGGTTACTGTAAAACTTCAATTAATGTTAATATTATTTGTTTCAATCACTGAATGAAGCCTGCTATATTTGGGACAAGAGTCACGACCTTAAATTGCTTGCGCAAAACTCTTGATCATCACTCAACATTTGTTTTATTATTGTTGTTCATTTAAACCGTTATGCGCAGAGAGCGTGAGGTGAGGGCGAGAAAGAGTGCCTGCGAGTGCGAGTAGTTGTGTCTCTTTGTATTTATTTGTCCTGTTATTGACGTAATGCGCGTCATTGACAAAATGCACAACCAGATGTTTGAATAGTTCGAATATGTGTGTTTTATTTAGAGGGAATATTCGAACGTCATTATTGAGTAATTTTGACAGCCATAGGAAGGAACGACGAGTGTTTGTGTATTGCTGCCTATTGAGCGAACAGTGTGTGTGTGTGTTGAGGATGGAGCGAACGAGTGCGTGTTTGGTGTAGCCTATATTAATGAGAAGGGTGGGCCTGCTTGTTCTGCATAATCTGGTCCCAAGCCGGTTCACAGGACGAGAGGGCAACACGCATGTCAGGAGAACCGTTTTGTTGTTTCATTATTATTAATTTTAATTTTATTAGAAAACGGAATTATTTTATTTGTATTTTTTTTAATCACATGTGGATATCAGACAGTCCGGTATAAAGAGGCGAGACGTACAGACAGATAAAACAATAAATTGATTGTGAAAAGCCATTATGATTTGTCTGATTTCTTCAAGCAGTCATTTTACCATGTTTACTATGGTAATGGTTAGAGACCTTTGCATCGCGTATTAATATTTTTGCCTTATACAGTGATCAGAATCCACATCGTATCACAAACTGGAGGTATTCAAACATGAAAGTGAGTTTTGAGCTAAAATGATTTTAAAAGTTTTTAATGCTGATGTTAGGTGGTATAGAATCATCTGGCGCTGCCGTCTCCAGACTCAGGTAAACTCCTATTTCCCAGAAACAGCCGAATGATTCGTCTATCTGAGTATTTCATTCATTATGTCTGTTGTGATGTTGAATAAAGCATTAAAAACTGTAGAGTATTTCAACATGTCAGCAGGAGATTTACGGATTATACTCTCTCACGCTGTCACAGATGCAGCATTTTGACTGTACTTCTGCATATATATGCGCATTTCAATAAGCCCAAAGAACGAGGGTTAATGTTTTAACATACCAGGAGAAATAGGCGTAAGAGGAAAAAATCTAGCTGTGATGAATGAAAGTCTTACAGGTTTGGAATGAGATGAGGGTGAATAATAATAATAATGACATAATTTGGAGGTGGGGACCATAGAAAGACTATTTTTATAATACATAAAATTTCATTCAACATGGAATAGAACGCTAAATTTGCTCTTAGTGATTCTTCAAAAATATAATTTATTTCTGTAGAGCGGGACATTTAAATAAGGAAATGACTGAGTTCAGCTGTAAGAATGAAACTGACCTGCTTGTTCCTCAGTTTCTTCATGTTTCACTCTGAATGTGTCTTCAATCTTCACGTCTTCAATCTCCTCTTTAATAAACGCCATCTTTATAATAGTGTCACATGGATCTCAGTCGCTTCACTGGGAGTTTTTCTGTGTTTGGACACTGTCCTGTTTAATTAACAGAAAATATATATATATATATAAATATATATATATATATATATATAAACTAAATCTCAGCTCTAGTTCAGTGCACTGGTAAGAGACTCAGTCAGAGAGAGAGTTAATGGACTTAAATGATCTGATTAGACTAAAAACACTCTAAACTAAATCTCTGAGAGCGTCTCAATCAGATCTAGTTCAGTTCACTGGTAAGAGACTCAGTCAGGTCATTTAAGTCCATTAACTCACTCTGACTGACTTTCTCCATCCATGAACACGTAATTTTACTGACAACAACTTCTGCTTCTCAAATCTCAGAGTTCAAAGCAGGATTTTCGAAACGCTTGTTCTAGAAAGATGGGTCAGTACTCAGTTTATTTGGACCAGCTTGCTCCTCAGAATCACAACCGGTTTTAGTATGAATAATTATTGATGTATAGGCCTATATTTTCTACTGGATAATTATTGATGTATAGGCCTATATTTTCTACTGGATGTTCAAAATACGTGGTTTTATGTTTTATATAGTGTAGGGCTGGAAAAAAATCAATCGCGATTAATCGCATCCAAAATAAAATACAAAATTAATATTATTTGTTTCAATCACTGAATGAAGCCTGCTATATTTGGGACAAGAGTCACGACCTTAAATTGCTTGCGCAAAACTCTTGATCATCACTCAACATTTGTTTTATTATTGTTGTTCATTTAAACCGTTATGCGCAGAGAGCGTGAGGTGAGGGCGAGAAAGAGTGCCTGCGAGTGTGAGTAGTTATGTCTCTTTGTATTTATTTGTCCTGTTATTGACGTAATGCACGTCATTGACAAAATGCACAACCAGATGTTTGAATAGTTCGAATATGTGTGTTTTATTTAGAGGGAATATTCGAATGTCATTGCGAATGTCATCTGTTAATTAAACATTCCTGTTTAATTAACAGAAAATATATATATATATATATAAATATATATATATATATATATATATATATATATATATATAAACTAAATCTCAGCTCTAGTTCAGTGCACTGGTAAGAGACTCAGTCAGAGAGAGAGTTAATGGACTTAAAAGTTTTGTTTACATAAAATATGTGTGTGTAGTGTGTATAATTATTTTGTATATATAAATACACACATATGCATGTATATATGTACGAAATATTTGCATGTATATACTGTATATATATTTATACATCATTTATATTATATATAAATATACATATTTTTTATATTAATAACACATTTTTCTTAAATATATACATGCATGTGTGTGTATTTATATATACAAAATAATTATACACACTACACACACATATTTTATGTAAACAAAACTTTTATTTAGGATGCGATTAATCGCGATTGATTTTTTTCCAGCCCTAAGTGTAAGTATCTGGATAATTCACGTTTTCACTGTCTTAACTGAAATACTTCTGCTAATCAGCTGTGAGCTACTATTACCTAAACTGTGTAATGCAGACTGTCTGTCATTCTTACTAATTTGTAATGGCCTATTATTTTTTTCACATTTATTGAACGACTATTCAAAATGTATACACTGTAAAAATATTGCAAATGGCTTTCAACTTAAATTTTAGTTAGAATAATTTTCCCAGATCTAATATACATGTTATCATTTTAAATACAACTTCACTTTTTAACTTTAAATTAAGATGTGTAGTCTAATCGAGAAACAAAATACAAAAAAGGTGTAGAACACCTCTAATTAACAAATACCAACATTAAGATATTTAAATATTATAAATATAATTGATTATTAATGCGCATGAACTCCAGATAAAATTAGCTTTAACGGGAGAAACACGACGAACACATGTAGGCTAATTCAGTCATGAGACAACACGTTTATTTGCGTTAAACTGACAATAATGAGACGCAGCTTTTCTGTTACTCATGCGCTTTAGTCATAAAAAACTATGTTCATTAATGCTATTATATACATTAGCCTACAGTGTTAGATTACTTAATAATAAACTTAATTCACAGTTCTCTATATAATTGTGCGAACAGCTTGAATTGGTTTAAACACTTTAAATGATTAAAAACACAAACCTCTCTTCAGCAGAATCGCAGATGAGCGCGGCGCAGCCTTATGACGTAAGATCAACACACCAAAATAAAAGTCCTGTTCACATGCTTAAAAAAATAAATATAAGCATACAGAAAACACATTGAAATGATAAGATAAATGACAAATTCATTCAAATGTAAGCAAGTGTGAAGGGATCACAATTATAATACCAACTACAGAACATTTGTTATTTTCTCAATCAAGGGTATCTTCATATTTTTATTAAGTCTTCATATTATAAAAGATTGAAAAGAATGTTTAAATATTTCATAACTCATTAAACAATTTTTAGATCAAAATTAAATGTTTTGTTTAATTTATTAACTAAAACTGAATTACAATATATCCATCTTATTCAAATTGCAACCTTATTTGATTAAAGTGCATTATATTAAAAGGTCCATTACAGGAAAATGATTACAGTGATTGTCTGAATGTAAAATTTAAATTTAAATTTAATTTATTTATTTATTTATTTAAGTTTATTTGAATAGGGACAAGTATGTTACATAAGCTTATGTTCCATACTACAACATTTTAGCCAAGGCTAATTCTCAATGTTAGTCCCTAGTGGGCCTTTACATAAAATTCCACAATACTTAGTTAAAATAAACATCATAATACAGTATAACACAATATATACGCAGTGGACAGTCAGTGGTCACATTTCTGACCTCTGATTAAAGAGTCTTTAAGGTTGTTTTTGAAAAGGACCCAGTTTGTCTCTCCTTTCAGTTCAGTGGGTAAACAATTCCAGGCTTTAGTGCCTTGTACAGAAAAAGCTGATTGTCCAAATGAAGTATTACATTTCGGTATCTGACAGTTCCCGTTCTGAGCTCCTCTAGTCCCTGAGAGCAACTATGCACTCACTCAAGACCTGTGGGGCTTGTTGATTTAAACATTTATACATCAGCTTCAACATAGAAAATTTAATGAAATTTGCAAAAGATAACATATTCAAATTCCTCAGACTAACACAATGATGCGCCCTAATGGGCTTCCCATCTAGGATTTTAACCGCTCTGTTACAAATCATTTGAAGTGGCTTAACTGTAGTAACCGTAGCCTGTGACCATGAGCAGATGCAGTAACTCAGATGCGAGAAGATCATGGCGTGCATAAAATTCTGCGCAGCATGAAACGGTAAATAGTCCCTGATTAGTCTGAATGTATAAAGATTTGCCAACCACGAACGCCGAGCCAAGTGCGCTGGTGAGATGTGAACGAGTCAGAAGTTGTGATAAGGTGGCTCGGCGTTCGTAGATCGACTACTCGAGACTGTTTTCCAAAGATGGCTCCTGTCTGTTTTCGTGAAGTGGACTGTCTTTATAAAATATCTTCTCATTGAACTGTCTGTACACTTACAACGTTCTCAATGCTTCGGTTTGTATGTAGGGACCCTGATTATGCTACCGTGTTAGTGTTGGGCTATTTTGAGCCTTGTTAGTGGTATTAACTAGCGATTTTTATTTGTCATTACTCTATGCCCTATTTACTTGTGTTATACTAGCTTTGTTATAGGCTAAACTGTTTTTAGAGATAAAACTATCTACATTCGATAATCATGAAAACAAATCTCAGATAACAGTTGACTAGGTAACAATGTGTAATTAGACCAAATTTCATTTTGCGCCGGAGTTCTCCTTTAAGAGTGAATGGAGTTCAGTACAAGGTACAATAACCAGTTTACTAGAAACACTGTAACTCTTGGGGTATATCCATCAAACCATCACCAGTGCTTCATTTGTAAATTAATAAATTCCTGATCAAAATAAGCAATTAAGAGGCGCTGTGGCCGACTTTACAACTTTCGTTTTCCCAGAAGATATAATGACGTCACTAAATAGTGATAGCGCAACTACAAGACCATCATTTACATTGCATTATTTTTGAATACTTTGATTCTGACCCTACTAAAATAATTCTTGCTTTGTTATAAATTATATTTATCTTCTTTGACAATTTAATATTCATTTATGTAAGTTTACCCACAAACAAACCTTTTTGAAAGAATTTAAAATATATGTTAACACTATTCAGTAAATAAGAAAGCAAGTAGAACATATTCAATTTTGAAGGACTTTAATTTGTACACTGTAATTGATGTATAGATAAATATGTTACCCTACACACTCTTTTCCTGTGTATTCTGATGACATTAGACACACTATTAATACATTTTGTATATAGTATACAAAGTTGTATTTCATAAACATGTCATCTCTGTATTTTTGCACACAAAAAACACATTCACAAGTTTCTGAATGGCCTGGTGTATTATTCTTCTGTCATAGCTACAGGCCAATAGAATTAAAAAAAATAGCTGAAAATATGATAATTATTAAACAACACTGACATCCAACATTTATTCTGTGCCAAGTGAAAAACAAATAAATTTGCACAATGATGGTCCAACAAGGCATAGAAACTAGGGCTGGGTATTGACACAAATTTCACAATTTGATTCGATTTCGATTCACAAGCTTGCAATTCGATTCGATTTCGATTCTGATTCGATTCAATATTGATTATTTTGGATAACAGTTACAATAAATGGCAAATTTTCTCAAGGAAATCAAATCTCTTAACTAATGCTGTAAACTATGGGAGTCTAGTTGTAGCCTACAAAGCTTCATTAGCTTAATATGAAGGTAATAATTAACTGTTTTGTAGCTATACAAACAGTAATTCACAGTCATTGTAATAGGCCTATGTTTAGCAATACATTTCTAACATTTATAATGTGTTTAGATTTTTTTTAAATTGCCTTTACAGGGACTTTAAATTACTCTTTTATTTATTTTTATAATAAGAAGATTATATGAAATATAAACATTTAAATGGTGGCTGTCATAAACTTGCCAGATTTATTCAAATATGCATTAAATATTGAAGAACATTAAGATTATAATGCATATGTAATATTGTGCATATATTTAGCAAAATGCTCCTCTCTATAGAGTTTTTTTTTCTAGCTGACTAACGAGTTTATGGTCATGTGGTTTTTCTGAGGTAAATATGACGATACATGACATTGATTACAAGCTGTTCAACTGACGTCTTTCCACGGTTGAAACGCTGATTGAGCGAATCAATGTGACATGATACGGATTTCGATAAGTTGTCCTCTATCTATTAACACACTTTCAGATGCTCAATCATGTTTATTTGGTGCTAAGCCGGAAGAGATCAAAGCGCTCACCGCTGCTGCTTCTCTTGAGCTGAGCCAGAGCGATCTCACGCCACAGCGCCAAAACGGTATTTATGTTTTTGAATTTCAAAAGAAAATGGACGTTATTTGAAAATTCACACTGTTTCATATCAATAGTAACAAAGATTATTGAGATGTTTTGGATGCGTGCTACAATGTTCCATTCATTCAAATGAGACAGGATGACTAATCGATTCATGAGATTTAAGAATCGATATCGGTTCGTAAAAATGAGAATCGATTAATATCGAAAAATCGATATTTATTACCCAGCCCTAATAGAAATAGCAGTGTTGAAATTGTCTGTATGTTAAAGGGTATCTATTATGGATTTTTGAAAATTGCCCTTCATGTAGTGAGTAACATAGATCAAAGTGAACGAAAACATCCTGCAAAGTTTTAAACATGAAAGTTCACCGTATACAAAGTTATTGTCTCTCAAAAGTAAGAGTCGACTCTGAGTCGCTGATATGAATCGTTCGACGAACGATGCTTTTCCTTTGTCTAGTTGACGTCAACTTGACAAGTTATTTGAATAAGATACGCCCAATTATTGCGTTCGGAGACCAGTGTTGCCAGGTCCGTATGCCTGCACTGTTTCCGCGGGTTGTTTGTGTAGTGCACGGGTTGACGCGATTGTTTTACCCACTGGAACATGATTGTTATTGGGGAAACACCCGGGAACGCTATTTCACTATTTTTGGCCGTGATTGGGTTAGTTTTGATGAGCAATTAGGCTGGTTTTGTTGTGCAGACCTGGCAACCCTGTCGGAGACGCCAGGGAAAACTAACATCATGTCGAGAAGCTGTTTTGAAGTGCGACGCAAAAGCAAACTTTTTTCATCTGCCCAGTGAGGAGCATTTGAAGACTAAGTGGCTACAGTTCATATATACAACTATACCACAGAAGTGTAGCCTTGTTCTGTGTTCATATATACAACTATACCACAGAAGTATAGCCTTGTTCTGTGTTCGCGTAATTTTGAAGATGATTGCTTCACAAACCTAAATGCTATAAAGTATGGATTCGCGAGCCGTCTGATACTGAAGGAAGAAGGTTCAGTAACGTTACCGAGTTTATTTGGATCAGCTTCCTTCTCCGAATCACAAACTGTAAGTATTATTAATATTAATTGTTGCTTTCATGTTTTATGTATCATGCTCAATAAGTGTGTGTTGTGTACGCACAGCGCATAGGTCGTCAGTTGTATTGAAATATGTGAAGTGTTTGTCGTTGTTAATGGACTTGTCATAAAGAATATAGCTATAACGTTACCTCTTAGTACTGCATTATCAATATGTTTATGCGTTGGGCTAACGCAAACAAAGACTGAATGTGCTTTAACCACTAAACTTTGGGCTATGGTAGCTAACATATCACCGCAGTTTAGCGTCACGCAAGGGCGGGGTTTGGAAAAATGACTCGCTAAACGATTCATATGGGAGTCGGTGAGCAAATCAGGTAAAAATAAATGCATATTATAAGACAACAAAAGTGTTTTTTGTCATTGCATGCTTGTAAAACTGTTGTTGGGGACTCTCAGAACAATATTAGGAACATTTTAAATGCCATAATAGGTACCCTTTAAGAGAGGCGCTGCTTGATGTGCACATCAAACTCATACAAGAGAGAAGCCTCGTTCTGGAGATGGGATGGGAATTGTATTGATGCACTTGAAAAGGTCGTTTAGTTAATTTGAGACACGTTGTCCATTACTGTCCTTGTACTCTCTGCAAGCAATCAATACAACTCTGGGACTGTCAATTTGAAAACGCTCGCAAAGGGACTCAACTTCAGTTTCCCTGAATAACCGTCCGGTGTTGTCAGGCCCCCAGATAGCATATAATCATTGAAACAATGTTGACTCCGTGTTGATGCGTCAACGCTAATTGCATTGAATTAACGCTACAAAGTAATGTTGCTTTAGCATCACTCTTGCACCCTCAGGCCCCATCCACACTACTACGTTTTCGTTTAAAAACGGAGACCTTTTGCTACGTTTGCACCTCCCGTCCACACTAAAACGGCAAAAACGAAGACCTAAAACGGAGAAGTTTAGAAACGCTGCAGACCCGTTTTGCGTTTTGAATCTCCGGAGGGCGTTTTAGTGTAGACGGGTCAAAACGGAGGACTTTAGAAACGATGACGCAGAGGCTCGCGCTCGGCTCTCTGATTGGGTGTCATCAGTCATGGCATATCCTTCCCTGATGCTGTAACGTTAACTGCCTACATGCGCCGGAGGAAAGCTATTATTCCAGCGATCTGTGACAATTCCCATGCCGTGTGCAGCGGCGGTATCGACCGTACATGGAGCGTCGGTTCTGGGTTAAGCCGGGAAGAACCAGCGCATGCGGGATAATTTTATCAATGAAGTTGTGGTTCCTGAGTAATGGTGTTTACACCGGCACGCGCATGCCCAGTGTAGGTGAATGGT